>JAJPUD010000303.1:495865-570258 GCA_023553655.1 Myrmecobius fasciatus
TGCACATGTGGGGCCCTTTCCCTCCTTTAAGATCTCTTTGGGATATAAGCCCAGTAGAAACACTGCTGGGTCAAAGGGTATGCACAGTTTGACAACTTTTTGAGCATAGCTGCAAATTGCTCTCCAGAATGGTTGGATCCGTTCACAGTTCCACCAACAATGTATTAGTGTCCCAGCCCTCCCACATCCCCTCCAACATTCATCGTTATCTTTTCCTGTCATTTTAGCCAATCTGACAGGTGTGTAGTGGTACCTCAGAGTTGTCTTAATTTGCATTTCTCTGATCAATAGTGATTTGGAGCAACTTTTCATATGACTAGAGATGGTTTTAATTTCATCATCTGAAAATTGTCTGTTCATACAGATGTCATCTTTCAAGAAATTTTCAATGAATACTGCCTTGATATTCTAGACACAGAAGGTAAAATAGAAATTGAAAGACTCCACCAACCATCTCCTAAAAGATCCCAAGATGAAAACTCTCAGGAACATTATAGCCAAATTCTGGAACTCTCTAAATCAAGAAGAAAATATTGCAAGCATCCAAAAAGAAACAATTCAAGTATAGTAGAGCCACAGTTAGGATAAGACAAGATTTAGCAGTTTCTACACTAAAGGATCAAAAGGCTTCTAATATAATATTCCAGAGGGCAAATGAACTAGAATTATAGCTAAGTACAACCTACCAACAAAGCTAAATATTATCTTTCAGAGAAAAAGCTGGGCAGTCAATGAAATAAAGGACTTTTAAGCATTCCTGATGATCAGACCTGAATAAAAAATTATATTTTCAAATGCAGGATTCAGCATAAACATAAGGAGGTAATCAGGAAAAGGATATCATAAGGGACTTAATAAAGTTTATCTATTTAATTCATTAGAATTTTCTCATTATTATGACCAGTTAGATTATATAGACAGAGGAAACAAGTATGAGTTGAATAGAAAGGAATAATATCATAAAAATAAAATTAAGGGTGAGAGAGAAATTAAAAGATGGGAGAATCAGAAAGGGAGAGATGAAATGGTATAAATTATCTGCTATAAAAGCAGCAAGAAAACTCTTTTACAATGGAGAGGAAGAAAAGGGGGAAGGAGTGACCACTACTCTCATCAGAACTGACCCAAAGAGGAAATAACATACACATTCAATATAAGGATAGAAATCTATCTTACCCTGCAAGAAAGAAGGAGATATAGAAGGGTGATGGAAGAGAGGGCATATTGGAGGAATGCATGATCAGAAGCAAAACACTTCTGAGGAGGTTCAGAGTGAAAGAAGAGAGAAAATAGAATAAATTTTGAAGGGAAACAATTAGCAATAGTAATTGAAAAAAGAATTTAAAGCAAGTTTCTCTGATGAAGGCCTCATTTCTCAAATGTGTAAGCAACTGAATCAAATTCATAAAAATGAGCCATTCCCCAATTGATAAATGATCAAAAATGTAAGAACTATGCCCAAAGGACTTAGAAATTATGTATAACCTAAATCGCCAAATAATTTTTTTAAAGGAAAAGGATCTATAAGTACAAAAATATTTATAGCAACTTTTCTTGGGGTAAATAATTAGAAATTGAAGGGATGCACATCAATTGGGGAATGTGAGATGTGATTATGCTGTAATATTATTGTTCTATTGGAAATGATGAGTAGTATGTTCTCAGAAATACCTGCAAAGTCCTCCATGAACTTAAGCAAAGTGAAATGTACTGTATACAAAGTTACAGCTATGGTGTAGGATGATAAGCTGTGAATAACTTTGCTATTCACAATACAGTAATCCATAAATACTCTGAAGGAATTATAATGAAAAACGATATCCATACCCAGAGAAAGAACTGATTATCTCTGAATACAGATTGAAGCATACTCTTTTTTTTTTAACTTTATTTTTATTGAGAGTTTTTTCCCCCTAAGGAGAGGGGGAAATCTGTTTTCTTTTACTACGTGACTTTTGGAAATGTTTTGCATAACTTTACATGTGTCTTCTTAAAGGGGGTGGAAGGAAAGGAAAGAATCTGGAAGTCAGAGTTTTAAAAGCAAATGTAAAAAGCTGTTTTACATATAACTGAAGAAAATAAAAATATTAAATATTTGGAAAAAAATCTATTAAAGCTGAAAACTGCAATAACATTTTTAGAATACTTTATATTTTACCATCTTGAAATAGGCCTGAAAAATTTAAAAATGAATCATGATTATTTTTTCTGTACATAAATACATAAAAAAGAATGCAGTGACACCTCTGCACTATATTGAAGCATCTGAGTAGGATTTATGAAGGAAGACTAATATTCATGCTTTACTACTGTCCAGGCCATACCAAGAGATATAGTTTAAAGTTCTCAGCTTATTAGGAAGACCATCATTAAGGGGAGAAAATGTAAATTAGAGGCCCACCTTCTTGATCACCAGCAATAACAATTGATAACCACAAAACCAACAAGACAACTTAACTGAAGTTGCAAAGTACCTGTATATTAAAATGGAGTTTTTCATTGCATTTCGCCTATGTGTAATTTCTACACGTCAAGGTTGTTATAAGGATATAATGAGCTAATATTTATAAAGTCCTTGGCACATAGTAGGCACTAGAGAAATGCATATTCCTTTCTCTTTTGCTTCTTACTGGGTTCATATATTAATTTTTTAAATATTTAAATATAACCTAGGAGATATATACATATATATTTATATATATATATATGTATATATGCAGTTGCATTAAGAAGGAACATCCATGAATATTTGTGTGCAGAGAGACAGAGAGAAAGGGAAGGACAAAGTAAAAGAAGAAGAGGAAGATGTGATTAATAATAATAATCAAACATTTGACATTAGTAATTTCATTTGATCATCACAGCAAACCATGAATGTACATGCTATTATTATATATATTTTATAGATGAGAAATCAGAGAGAGATTAAGTGATTTACCCCAAAATCCCAAAGCTACTAAGTGTTTGAGGCTAGAGTTGAACTTCAGTTTTCCTTTGTACAATGCCATCACTCTATCCACTATGCCACTAACCTCAATGGATCTATGGTTTCCTTAATATAGATATTCCTGATAATGATGATCATGATATTAATAAAATATTGTAAAGTACTTTAAAGTTTGCAAAGCTCTGAATAGGTTAATTCATGCTATCTCATCTTGTACAACTTTTGTCCACATTTTCTACATGTATGTGCATGCAAAAAATATAATTAGATAGGGAGTTGGGAGCATCAGGAAAAATTTTATGTAGAAGGTGGTGTCTTAAAAGAAGAGATAATACCAAATATCTATATAGAGTACAATATATATATATATACATCAAAAATAGTGAATATATATATATATATATATATATATACATACAAATCCACTCATCATCAATAGTGAATATTTCTATAGGGCTTAATATGTGCCAGGCACTGTGCTAAAAGTTTTACAAGCATTATTTCATTTGATTTTCACAAAAACACAATGAGGTTAGTGTTATTGTTATTCCTCATTTTCCAGTTGAAGAAAATAAAGTAGATAAAGATTTCTGGGTTATCCAAAGTGACACAGTTAATGACTATCTAAGGCCATATTGTACTAAGATCTTCCTGTTCCCAAGCTCATGCACTACCTCATTATCTCTATGAACAAATAAAAATCTGTACAAAATGAAAAATGTACAAATGTTCCATAAAAGCATGTTCCTTGTTGACTTAGGATATATGATAAACCAAACTCCAGCACATCGATTTGCCTCTTCAAGAAGAAAATATGAGCCATTTCTTTTTTTTTCTTTTCTCATGGTTTCTTTTACAGAAAGTATATAAATATTGATAGAATTGAGTTCAGTCTATTTTTTCAACAAACAAAAATATCATATTTACCATAGAAATTGCAAAATTGAAGTTATAGGTAAAAAGGAAAAAAAAACATGATTCTTATTTCTTCTAGCCTTTCTACAATTTTTCCATCATTGCTATAGAACAGAAGGTATCCTTACAAAATTGAAGAACATTCTGGTGATATTGCTGTGCTCAGCTAAGCTATTCTTTGGAAAGCTGACACGGTCTATAGCATTACTCAAAATCTTCCCAGCATGGTAGAACATTTCGGTGCTTCATGTACAGTTTGCATAGCCTTCAAGACCCCAGGGCAACTTCATGCAATGAAGCATAAGAGAAGGACTTTGTGGAAGTTAACTGTCCAAGAATTTTTTAAAAAGTGGAATGCTTAATGAATGTGGCTAAAATTTAAGCCATTTTAAACAATAAAGATCAAATAAACACCAGCAAACTAACCTGGATGCCAAATGATCGGTGAACACTGGATTTAATTCAGATTTCTGAACTTCCTTGTCAGACTATAATATCTGTATTTTCATAGACTGAAAATTAATTCTGTAAAGTACCATCCAAACTGCCATTCTTTCCTTTTTCATAAAACTATTCAGAAGAGCCATCACCACTGAAGTTGATGCATCATAGAGATTTTAGAAAGTAGAACAATAAAGGCACTGTGTTTCCTCAGTGAGTTAGCTCATTTGGATCAGAGAATGGTGCTAACAAGGCCAGTGCTCTAGGCTCAATCCCCTTTCAGATGACTTCGTTCCAAACAAAGAAAACTCTGTTCCATGGCTGGTAACAACTGTGTCACAAGGTTAACAGGGAGAAATAGTATGGATGGCTCAGACAAAATGCATCGCTATTAGTAGGAAAGCAAGTGAGAGTGCCGTTGGTCAGTCCTACCAACACAGTCAAATCACACCAGGCCACCTCACTACCCTTCCATCTCCTCATCTGTAAAACAAGGGATTTGACTCAAGTATTCTTTAAGGTGTCCTTCAGGTTTAAAGTTTTATCATCCTATGTTAGCAATATGTACCAGGCACTGTGCTAGGCTCTGAGGAAATAAATGTAATAAAGGAAATAGTTTCTACTATCAAGGAGACAAGATACATGGATAGAGATATACATGTAAACAGACATGTGTGTGTATATATAAGTGCATGAAAAATAAATATAATTAAATAGGGAATTGGGAGCATCAGGAAAATTTTATGTAGAAGGTGGTGTATTAAAAAAAGAGATAATATCATATCTATATAAAGTATTATATATACATATACACATACACACATATATATATTTATATATATGAATACACACACATATCCTTTATTCTCAAAGAGGACCAAAATGACATCATTACATTAAAGTTAGTATTTCCGACTGTGGCTGATCAGACCAATACAAGTTTGGAATGCTCTGCATTTCTTCTGAGCTGATTCCATTCTGTTTTGCTCACAGAGCATAGCACCTTCTCTGATGAAACCCTGCTATGATGGGCAGTCCTGTGCCAGTGTCTCCCATAATTTACAACTAAAGTTTTTCAAAGAAACCTTGAGGCTGTCCTTGATTTGCTTTTTCTGACCATCTTGTGAGCATTTTCCCTGTGTGAGCTCTCTATAAAATAGCATTTTTGTGATTATATATTTGGCATTAAAACAATATGGCCCACACAACAGAGTGATGTTTTCTGCAGTAGAGTTTGAATACTTGGCAGTTTATTTCGAGAAAGGTCTTCAATGTCTGGTATCTTCTCCTGCCAGGTGATCTTCAGAATCTTCCTGAGACAGTTCAAAAATGTTTCCTGATATGGCACTAGCATGCTATTCAGGTTTCACAGGTATACAATGTACACCTTTAGTTTTGTGGCCAGTGTAATACTTTTCCAACATTTTCCTTCAGAGCTTCCCAAATATTCACTTCCCCCACACACACACACACACACCTATACATATAACAAGCCAAGTCCACAAGCATTATGCAAAGCCCTGGGATCTAAAGAAAGGCAAAAAACCTCCAATTTTTTAAAAAGATATGTTCTACTATCAAGGAGTTGATGGAAGAAATAACATGTATATATAAACAAGATATAGGGCAAATTGGAGGTAATAACAGAGGGAAGGCACAAACATTAAAATGGATAAGAAAAGGTAAGATTTTAGCTAGGACTTAAAGGAAGCCAGAAAGTGGAGAGAAGGAGGTAGAAAATTCTAGGTTTAAGGACAACCAATGAACATAACCAGAGTCGGGAGGTAGACTCTCCTGAGTGGAACAGCAAAAAAATTACTATCAATAGTCACAGTAGTTCATGAGACTAAGCTGAACTCAGCTAGGGCATTAAGAATTTTCTTCCTACAGCTTAGTCTTAACAGAATATAAGAAGACTAGGAAAGAAGAAATGAGTTAAGTTACAGAGGGTTTTCAAATCCAGAGGATTTTCTATTTGATCCTAGAGGTTATAGGGGTTACTGATTTAGTGCAGAAATGACATGTTCATCTTCACTTTAGGAAGATCAATATGACTGGTGAGTAGAGGATGAACTGGAATGGGAAGAGACTGAAGACAAGGAAAACAAATGGGAAGCTATTGCAATATTCAAGACAGAGGCAATGAAGAATGTGTGTGTGTGTGTGCATGTGTGTGTACATGTGCACATGTCAGCAGAGAGAAAGGGGACATTTATGAGATATTATGAGGGCAGAATCAACAAATCTGATATATGTGTGTCTATATGTGTATATACACACACAGGCTCAGTTCTACTATAACATGATATGTGCTCCTAAAACACACTGTTATGCAAAATACTGCAATAAAAACAGAAGGGTTTGGGGGAAAATAAAGTTAGGCACACAATACTTAGACTTTTAAAAAAAATTAAGAAGAAACTTAACAAAAACAGTAGAATAGGTTTATACATGTTAAATGGTTAAGAAATACATAGATCCCACAATAAATAGAGGTGGTGTCTATAACTAGGGCAATCGATCCACCTGCAAACCAGCCTCTACTAGGCCCCAGGCTGACAAAATTGAACAAAGGAGAGAATGGCCTCAAAATCCAGATAGTATGTGGTGGGGGGTAAAATAAATATGGCATTTTACTTTGAGGAATGGGAAAAATTGTTGACTTCTGAGTTAGTGTGAAAGTGTTATTCAACCTTGCAACATAGCATAACCAGTGAACTGAGATAGCTGCAAAATATTTAAGGTGTGTGAATTTTGTGCTTGGTTCAATTTTTTGATTCTTGTAATGAAATCACATATAAGTAAACTGGAATTGGCATCATATTCACATTGTAATCAATTGCATTGTAAACAAACTTGTTTTCAAAACAAATGTTATAACATAGCAGAACTATAAGTACAGATATGTGTATAAATTGCCATAGATACAAATGTATTAAAAATATGTCATTCTAAATACAGCAACCTAATTTCCTCCATAAGCAGCTCATGAGAATGAGCTGAACTCAGACCAGTAAGAAGATTTTTTTTCCCCTAGCCCTACAACATGATGGCTAGTGGAGAGTTTTTGAAGTCACAATAGTTGAATTTCACTTCATAATTATAAGATCTTAAGCAATTACCTAATCTATAAAATGAGAGATGAATTGTTTATCATTATAGTCCTTTATACCCCTTAATCCTCCTTTGTATTTTTAGGAAATCACTTTCAACTTTACAGATTATAAAATATTCTGTAATATATGGTAACAAACAGTTTCCTGGGGAACAGAAGTATTCAGGGATTTATGATCTATATATAAATATATATATATATATAATAACATAATTATATAACTACAATTATATAATTATATATAATATATTCAATATGTAATAATTTTATATTTATAATCTATATAGTAATAGTTTACTGGGGAACAGAAGTATTCAGTGATTAGATAACCTATTTCACACAGGCAATATGTGTCATAAGTGAGACTTGAACCTAAGAGTTCCTGACTTCATGTATTACTGCACAATGATACCTTTCTGCCTATGACTATAAAAAGTTTCTTTTTGAAGTAGTACCTAATTTTAAGATAGAATTGAAAATATATAAAGATGCCATTGCATAATAAATGGAGTATTCACAGATGATCATTACTGTCATTCCCATTTAATATATATTTTCAAGTTGACCTTTACTGAAAGCAAAATACAGCAGCCAAATTCTATTAGCATATTAGCCATTTTGGGGTCATGTGAAATTCATCTAGAATTAAAATGATATGTGCATATTTAAGATGTTGTTGGCTTCTCACAATGTAGATCTTTATATAAAAACTGAAAGGAAGATACCATTAATATTTTAAAAATCAACTACAATAAGGTATGTTCAAAATAGGAATGAATGTATATATAAAAACATATATAGACATAAATGTGTGTTTCATATTACTTGAATAATCCTTCTTAACTCTAGATATCTACAGAGTAAAATGAAATCTAATAATCCCCACCATGATTATTTAAATTTACTATGCTAAAAATCACTAGAGAATAGAGATCATTATGAGGCATATAACAATAGAGGAACACTCAAAAAGAAAAACAAAACAAGCTAAAAATCACAAACTTCATAGAATATTATATTCTCTATATATAATATATACACATATATAATATCATGAATGTTATAAATAAATATTGTAAGTATAATGTTATAGATCCTATTATCTTCCTAAAATTTGTCAAAGGTTTCTCTGTTCTTCAGCAAATTTCCAGTGGTAGTTCTTAAACATAAGCACAAATGTATCCCAACTTTAAGATTTAAAGGAAAGGAAGTCATCTTGAACTGAATTTCTATTTTATAGCTCTCAGCACCACCATATAACACAGGGAAAATAAGCAAGATGTCCCTTTAAAACTGCCCAATAAAAAAACAAGCTATAAATGTTTCCATTACCAAAGCAAAGACCATATATAAACCTGGTCCAATGAAAGGGCTTTACCAAGGCACAATTACAACATTGAGGTAAAAGGCACACAACAGTTTGTTTTTTCTTCCCATTATAGCACCATGGAACAGAATCCACAATATTTCTCCAATACTAACTCTGTTTATTCATTCAAGTAAAAACAGTGCTTATCTTTCTAGAAAATCTATTGTATAGTCATGGTATATGTCTTAGATATTTAGTTAACTATATTCTCATTCTTCCCATTCATCTTTTCCCTTACTTCTTAGAATGCTCTCGTTGCTTTAAATAAAATTAATAATAATTTTATTAAGATGATGATAAAATTATGAATATTAAGCTCTTGAGAGTAACTCATGGGTAAGCTATGTTTTATTGAATATGTTTTAGAGAATCTTGTCCTTAAGCTTTTTGTCTATACTACCTTTATTCCTAAAAATAATAATATTAAGAACAGGAAGGGACATTACAGACCATATTTTGTAGATAAGGAAACAGAGGCTCAAAGGGATTATATAGAGTCATATAAGCAAATATAACCAAGTTCTTCCTGACACCAATTCCAGTACATTCTGTACATACAGATCTATTCTATCAAGATGTTGGAAATATGCTTGTCTATGCACTGTTATTTGCTAAATTTTATTATCAGATATTGGCAAAAATCAAGTGAGAGACAGGGTCTCACCATCTGGAAAATAACTGTTCCTTTAGTGGACTATAATTTCTCTAAAAATCTCTACTCTCCTGCCAGAGATTTTGAGCAACAAAATTTGTACAATGCATATTTTAAACTATTTTTAATATTTTGATTTTCCCATGTTATATTTAAAACCTTTTTATATTTGTTTTTAAAACTTTGAGTTCCAGATTCTCTCAATTATCCCTCTCCTTAGACCCCACTAAGATAGCTCATGTGAAGTTATGTAAAACATTTACATAAAATCAGGTGTGAAAGAAAATATAGATCTCCCCTCCTAAAAAAAATCCTCAAGAAAAAGAGAGAAAGAGAGAGACAGAGACAGAGAGAATGAAAATATGCTTCAATCTGTATTCAGAAACAATCAATTCTCTTTCTGGGTATGGATAGGATTTTTAATCAAAAGTCCTTCAGAGTATTCATGGATCATGTATTGCTGAGAGCAGTGAAGCCATTCATAGATGATTTTCCCACAATACTGTTAGTACTTTCTAAACAGTACATTTCACTTTCCTTTAGTTCATGGGAGCACTTTCCAGGTTTTTCTGAGAGTATCCTGTTCATCATTCCCCAGAGAACAATAATATGCCATCATGATCACACACCACAAGCATATTTTTTTAAATAGAGATTTTTTTTCAATATAAAAATTTCCTAAACATTTTAGTACACTGGACTAAAAGTGTACTTAATGGACAAAGACTTTCTTAGAGTGATAGTTTAGGATACTGGATATAAAGCAAAACTGGGAGTCACAAAAATCTTGGTTCAACTCTTGCCTCTATTACTGGCTATGTGATCCTGGGTAAGTTACCAAATGACACTTGGAAAAAAAAGTTTCCTTATTGGGTTTCCTTATAAGTATTTATGGGGCCTTTTGCATAAAATATTTTCTGGCAAATTATTTTATATTTATAGTTGTTGTTTTATATCACTTTAACTTCTGATTATGACTCCCAGATCACCTTCTCAATGAGTCATCCTTCAAATAAAAGTTAAAAAATAAAGAAATTCAATATTGACTAACATATTAAATAGTAATTACAAATTTATATACAAAGTAAGGAGGTATATTTTCCTATCTCTTCTGTTGCCCAAATGTAGAGTTTTTAGTAAATTACATTCCATTTACCTGAAATAATTTTATATTTTCTTTTAAAACAGGGTAAATTGAGATTGATTACTTTTTAAAGTGAAGAAATGAAAAGTATTATTTATAAAAGTCTAGTCTTTAATTATATAAATGTATGCTTGTAAGCAACCCGAATGACTATATTAATCACACATGACACTATCAGATTTGAACAGGGAAATTATTATGTGGAAGGTGATTTATTTCCTTACAAAGGTTAAAAAAATATAAAGGCAACTATATTAAGAGCACAAGATTTAGAATCTTCACTTTTAGAGTGAAGGACTTAAGAAGAATTTATTGCAAGTTCTCAGATCCATAAGAAGCACTAGCAGAAATATATTGGATTCTGAGCAGGGGACAGGTACTCACTGATAGCTCTGTCACCTACTTTCCAGATTTACATTTGGAAGAAAAACTTATTGACTCCTCCCCTTATTCCCTAGGACAGAGAAAGGAGCATCCTCTAGCAGCAGTGTAATCCTAGAATAAGCAGGATTCTAACCCTGTTCAAAATCTTGAAGAAATAACTAAGCTATGAATCCCAAACCAAAGAAGAACGTACCTTCTAAACCAGCAGGGGGCTGAGAGTGCCTGAGTTCCACTGATAATCCATAGCACTTTTGGCCCTTATATCTTCCATTATCTTAAATCCCAAAGGTACTTCAAGCTCATGTTCATTGCTTCCATAACATTATCAAACTCATCCTCTATTATGTACTTTTTTTGCCTTCAATCTTTCCCAATATCAGGATCTTTTTCAATGAGTCATGTCTTCTCATTATGTGGCCAAAATATTTAAGTTTCACATCCAGTATTTGACTTTCCAATAAATATTTAAGTATTGATTGATTTGATCCCCTTTGCTGTCCAAGAGACTGTCAAAAGTCTTCTCCAGCACCACAATTTCTCCAACACTTAGATTTCTTTCTAGCTCTCACAAGTATATACTGCTACTGGAAAAAAATCATAGTTTTGACTATATGGACCTTTGTTAGCAAGGTGATGTATGTGTTTTTTATTGTGTCTGTGTAGAATGAAAGCTATAGCTTTCATTCTAAGGATCAAGACTCTTTTAATTTCATGGCTATAGTCACTGTCTGCAATGATCTTTGAACCAAAGTATATAAAACCAGATACTGTTTTCATTTCTTTTCTTCTCTTTGCCAGGAAGTGATGGGACCTTAATTTTTTTTTAACTTAAGCTTCAAGACAGTTTTTAGAATCTTCTCTTTCATCTTCATCAAGAGATTTCTTAATTCCTCTTAACTTTCTGTCATCAGAGTGATATCATCTACATATCTTTGATTGTCAATATTTCTTCTATCAAGTCCATTCCAGCTTTTGATTCATCCAGCGTGGCATTTCAAATGATATAGTTTGCATATAATTTAAATAAATAAGACAATAATATATAGCCTTATTATACTCCTTTTCTCACATTAAATCAATTAATTGTTCCACATTTTGTTCCAAATGTTGCATCTTGACCTGCATACAGATTCCACAGGATATATGTAAGGTGATCTAGTACTTCCATTTCTTTGAGGACTTGCCACATTTTGTTGTGATCTATAAATCAAAGGTTTGCATGTAGTAGAATGAAGTAGAATTTTTTTTCTATAAGTCCCTTGCTTTCTCCATAATCCAGTGAATGCTGGAAATTTGGTTTCAAGTTCCTCCTCCTCTTCAAAAGCCAGTCTGACCTTCTAATAATTCTCTGTTCACATTTTGCTGAAGCCTACCTTGCAGAATCTTAAGCATTAATTGATTGGCATGTGAAATGAGTGCAACTGTTCATTAATTTAAACATTCTTTGGCTATTGTCCAGATTAGGGATTTGCAAAGTCCAGTCCAAGAAAAAAGCAATCAGACTTTATCCTACACCAGACCATTTTGGAATTACTAAAAGCTTCAAAAATCCCTGAGATTCTGAAACAACACAATGTTAAATACCTCAAGAAAGCAACACTATACCTTTCTTCCAGAAGTTTACAGAGCCTGACCCTAACATCAAGTCCAAATCCATGAAATTGATTAAAGAATGATAAAACCAAAAAAATTCATAAAAAGGCACTATTGTATCCATGATGCTCAATATACAAACCAAGAAAATGATGATTCCAAAACATTTACAAGCACAGTGCTTAACAACACAGTATGAACACAAATTCAGTGGGAATTTCTGGAAAAGATGATGAAAGAATTTTTTTAAGAAATGGAAACATTTCTTATCAATTAAGTGATAGTGCTAGTGATGGGGGAGGGGAATGGAAATGAAAACTATGGAAGAAAAAAAATTAAGTAAAAATCTTGTCGAAGCAGCAAACTCTTTGAAAATTAGAATGCACCAAACAGAAACAAAAAATTACATGAGACAATAAGGAATATTAAAATAAAGTCAAAGGCTTTTTAAAATATAGATGAAAAATTTGAGGCATCATATGACAAAAGGTAATGGGAAAAAAACAAAAAGGAAAAATGTAAAAAGCATTAAAGTTCCCAAATTCCATGACCAAAACAAGAGCTTGAATATCATATTTCAAAAAATCTTAAAAGAAAATTTCCCACATCTCTTATAATAGAGGGAAAAATGGACATGGAAAGAATACTCTCATCATATCTTCAAAGAAAGTCCAAAATGAAAACTCCCAAGAACATGAAAAGAAATAGTTTCTGGGTCAAAGAAAAAAATATCATAACAGCCAGAAAGAAAGAATTCAACTACCAAGAAACCAGTCAAAATCGCATGTTATTTATTAGCCATCAATACAAAGAAGTAGAAATTTTTGAATATTATGTATTGGAAGGATGGAAACAAAGATTTACAGCCAACAATTATTTATGCAAGAAATTTGAGTATAATCCTATGGGGGGGAGAATGGATCTTTAATGAAACAGAGAATTTCTAAAGAAAAAGATCAAAGCCATGTAAAAACTTTGAAGTTCAAACATAGGATTTAAAAGGGAAAAAAATAAATAGAAATGAACTGTGATAAAAGACTAAAAAGTAAAAAAAAAAAAAAACCTCACATTCTAATATGGAGAGATGGTATATGTATCACCAATGCATTCCCCAATCATAAAAGATGAGAGGAGTCTAATTAAACAGAAGTAGTGGTTCTGTTAGGACTTAATCTTAAGAGAAGAAATGGTAACAGAAAAAATATAAAAGAGGGGAAGGAAAAGAAAGGTTAGGAAAAATTATCTCATATGATCAGAATATAAATGTAGATATATACACAAACTAGGAAGAGGGGTTAGTCGCACAGTTGATACTTGAAGCTTAATCTCATTAGTCAAAGAAGGAAAGAATATACATTTATATGCACTATTTAATGTAAATATTTCTTATAAAAATACATCTTACTCAACAGGAAAAGGGGAGGTAAAGAGAAGGAAGGAAGGATTAAAAGAAGGTTAGATTAAGGGAGGGATTAGACAAAACAAAATTAACTTAACTAAAAATGTGTGAAAGTAGTTGTAGCTGTTTCTGAAGTGGCAAAAGTTTGGATTTGAGGTGAGGGAGGAATGTTCATCAATTGGATATCTGCATAAATTATGTTTTATAAATTCATAGAATATTATTTTTTCTGTAAGTATGAAGTATTTGAGGGAATCTTGGAAAAACTTGTAGGAACTGATAGAGAATGAAATGAACAGAATCAAGGAAAGAATATATAAAATTGAAAAAATGGTAAAAAATAAAAATACTTTGAAAGACTTAGAAATTCTGATTAATGCAACTACCAATCCTATTTCAATATGACTATTGATAAAAAATGCTACCCACCTCCTTATAATGAGTTGAGGATTAAGAGCACAGAGTGTTCCTTTTTTTTTCTAGACATCTTCAATGCAGAAATTTGTTTTCCTTAACTATACATCTTTTAACAGGGCTTGTTTTTCTTTCATTCTCACTGGGAAAAATTGGGTTAGGAAATAAAAAAAGTAGATTTTTGCTGACATATATATATATACATACATACATACATATGCATGTATGTATATATATACACACACATCTATATACATATATGTACATGTATAATTTTTAAAAGAAAAAATATCTGCTTCATTTTACTAGTTATCTTTGTTTATATCCACAAACAGGGGTAATATATTAATATATCAATCAATAGCAACTATAATGCATTCTATATATGAACATCAATCTTCTGTATCATAGAACCCTAAAGCAATGCAGTAATGATGCTGCAATAGTGAAGCATCAACAGAAGATGTCTTAATTCCTGAAAAAAAGATTTCATGGTTTCAGACATGGGAAATTTTTAAGAGTATATTAACAGAGAACTATATATGATAAAGGATTTCAATTATAGACAAGAAAATTCAATGATAAAATGATGTTGAAAAATCTTTCTAATAGGGAAGGGATTGTGATGTAGTAGAAAGCTCATTAGAATTGTAGTTAAATAGAAATAAGGCAAGAAAAAGAAAGTGAAGGAATAAGTATAGGCAGCAAGTATACAAATTTATAACCTTTTGCTTATGATGACAATGCAAAACAATTAACAACTTTAGTAAAGTTGCAGGAAATAAAGGAAACTCACAAATCTCAGTATTTTTATATGTTATCAATAATACCCAGTAGGACCAACCCAGACCTTCCCTCCAGAAGTTTATAGATTCTAACCCTAATACCAAGCAATCATGAAGTAGAAACCAAAATAAAATACCTGCATATAAAATATGGAAAGATTACTCTCAGCACCAGCCCTGAAGTCAGGAGGACCTGAGTTCAAATCTGATCTCAGACACTTAACATTCCCTAACATTCCTGGGCAAGTCACTTAACCTCAATTGCCTCAGCAAAAAGAAAAGAAAATGGAAAGAATACTCTCATCATAGCTTCAAAGAAAGTCCAAAATGAAAACTCTCAAAATAAAAACAAGAAAAACCAAATAAAATAACTGCAAACAGGATAAAATACTTGGGAGTTAATCTGCCAAGACACATACAAAAACTATGTGATCACAGCTATAAAACATATCACAGAAATAAAGACAGAGCTAAATATTGGAAAAAAGTGAACTGCTTAGAGGCAGACCAAGCCAATACACTAAAATGATAACACTACTAAATTAGTTTATTTGTTTTATGTCATACCAATAAAATTACCAACAAACTCTTTATAGAGCTGGGAAAAATAATATAATATAATTCATTTAGAGGAACAAAAGGTCAAGAACTGATTCAAGAGAGTCAATGAGGAGAAAAAAGCAAAAGAAGGCAGCCTAGTAGTATCTGATTTCAAACTACACAACAAAGCAACAGTTGTCAAACCAAATGGTATTGGTTGATCAATATAACAGATTAAGTATACAATATATAGAAGCAAATGAGCATGATAACCTAATGTTTGATATGCCCAAAGATCCCAATTCTTGTGGCAAAAAATTATTAATTGACCAAAAAAACCTGGGAAAACTTGAAAATAGACCAACAACTAACAACATATACCAAAATAAGCTCAAAATGGGTACATGATTAGACAAAAAGACTGATATATGAGGTAAGAGAGGAAAATGGGGGGGGGGAATTATCTATCAGATATCTATATTAAATTAAAATATTTTTGCACAAAGATAATGCATCCAAAATTAGAAGGAAAGCAGGAATCTGGGAAAAATGTTTATAGCAAATTTCTCTTATCAAGGTCTCATTTCTCAAATATATACAGAACTGAATAAAAATTAGAGAACCTCTCCAATTAATAAATAGTGAAAAGATATAAACAGGCAATTTCCAAAGGAAGAAATCAAACCTATCAATAAGTATATGGAAAAAATGCTCTAAACCATTAGTAATTAGAGAAATTAGAGAAATGGAAATTAAAACAACTCCAATATCCATCTATATCCATCAGATTGGTTAAGATGACAGAAAAGGGGGGCTTCCTTCCGGAGGTGGAGCCATGGTGGCGGAGATCAGACAGGATTCTCTGTAACTTCCTCTAACCTCCCCTCAAACCAACAAAATATGAAGCCTCTAGACTGATTCTGAAGCAAAAAAATCCACAATATCCGGAGAACAACACGATTCTAGAAGAAGATACTCTGGAAGAACCTCAAAACAGGTCTGTTTTAATGGGGCAGGGGGTGGCCTACTGAACCCAGACTGCAGCACAGGGAGACCGGGGCAGGGAGCTGGAGCAGGGAGCTGGAACAGGAGTCAGAACAGGAGTGGGAGCGTTGTGCTTTTCACACACCTGGGAGTCTTCTGCGAGCCTCTTGGAACAATTTGTCCTGATTGTGGGCAGGTGGTTTGGAGGGTCTGCCTTTTGAGGGGGATAGATTGTGAACCACTGAACCCCTGATGAGCATCGTAACTAGCTGCCATTACACAGCACCTTAAAGCAATCAATCAAACAACAGGTCTAATAAGCACCAGAAATAATTCAATCAGCAGAACTGCCCAGTTCCTGAAATAACTCAATCAGCAGAACTGCCCCAGGGCAAATTAAAGCAGCTGTCCCACCTTTGCCCTAAACAGACCTCACACCTTTAAAAAAAAATGAATAAAAAACCAAAAAGAGCTCTCACCATAGACAACTTTTATGGAGAGAGGGAAGAACAGACCTCAAATCCTGAGGTCCCTAAAGGTAAAGCAACTCCAGAAAAAGCCCCAAAGAGAGACATAAACTGGTTTCCATGTCACAAGGCTTTCTTTGAAGATTACATAAAAAATCTTAAAAGAGAGTTAGAAGAAACATGGGGAAACGAAATGAGATCACTGCAAAATAAAATAGAAAAAATGGAAAAAGAATGCAATGAACAAAAAAATGTAATTGGTCAATTGCAAAAGGAACTAAAAACAGTAACTGAAGAAAATAAGACATTAAAAATTAGAATCGAACAATTGGAAACTAATGACTCATCAAGACTTCAAGAATCAGTTGAACAAAACCAAAAAAATGAAAAGATAGAGAAAAACATGAAATATCTCCTAGGAAAAACAACTGACCTGGAAAATAGATCTAGGAGAGACAATCTAAGGATTATAGGGCTTCCTGAAAGCCATGATGAAAAAAAGAACCTGGACACTATATTCCAGGAAATCATAAAAGAAAACTGCCCTGATATTTTACACCCAGAAGGCAAAATACTCCTTGAAACAATCCACCGATCACCTCCTGAAAGAAACCCAAAAATTAAGTCCCCCAGAAATATCGTGGCTAAATTCCAGAACTATCATACCTAGGAAAAGATATTACAAGAAGCCAGAAAGAAACAATTTAAATATCGGGGAACTACAATTAGGATCACACAGGACCTAGCAGCTTCTACTTTGAAGGATCGAAGGGCCTGGAATCAGATATTCAGAAGGGCAAAGGAACTTGGATTACAGCCAAGAATAAGTTACCCAGCTAGAATGAGCATTATCTTCCAGGGAAGAAGATGGTCTTTCAATGATATAGGAGAATTTCACCTATTTCTACTGAAAAGACCAGAACTGAACAAAAAATTTGATCTACAAACACAGAACACAAGAGAAACATAAAAAGGTAACAAGAAAAAATAACTCTTGAGAACTATATTTATGTTATAGATACTTATAGAATGAGGGTTGATTTTATGAATCAATTATTACATTATGATTATGATATGATTACTGTGATTTTATGATTATTATCATATGATTACTGTGATTTTATGATTATTATTATATGTTTATTGTGATTTTATGAATCTTATGATATGATAAACTGAAAAAGAAATTAGAGGTAAAAAAGGGATAACACTGGAAGAAGAGGAAAAGGAGGTAAAATAAGGGAAATTACATCACATGTAGAGGCAAAGAAAACCTATAATGATTGAGGGGAGAAAAGGGAGGGGAATGAGAATTGGGTTAATCTCCATCTCATCAGATTTGGCTCAGAGGGAATAATAGACGTACTTATAAGGAAACTGGAGGGAAAGGGGGGAAAAAGAGGGTGGGTGGGGCTATAAAGGGGAAGGATTGTTTGAGGGAAGTGGTTTTCAAAAGCAAAATAGTAGGGAGGAGGGAAAGGGGATAAGAAAGAGAAAAGCATAAGCTAGGGTAAATAAGATGACAGGAAATACAGAATTAGTTATTTTAACTGTGAATGTGAATGGAATGAACTCTCCCTTAAAGCAGAAGCAGATAGCAGAGTGGATTAAAAACCAGAATCCAACAATATGTTGTATACAAGAAACACATCTAAAACATAGAGATACATACATGGTGAAGGTAAAAGGCTGGAGCAGAATCTATTATGCTTCAGGTGAACAAAAAAAAGCAGGGGTAGCAATCCTGATCTCAGACCAAGTAAAAGCAAAGATAGACTTCATTAAAAGAGACAAAGAAGGAAATTATATCTTCCTAAAGGGTACCATAGATGATGAAGCAATATCAATACTAAACATATATGCACCAAGTGGTATAGCATGGAAATTCCTACAGGAAAGGTTCAGAGAGATGCAAGAAGAAATAGACAGCAAAACTATAATAGTGGGGGATCTCAACCTCCCTCTCTCAGAACTTGATAAATCAAACCACAAAATAAATAAGAAAGAAGTTAAGGAGGTAAACAAAATGTTAGAAAAGTTAGGTATGATAGATCTTTGGAGGAAATTAAATGGAGACAGAAAGGAGTTTACTTTTTTCTCAGCAGTCCATGGAAGTTATACAAAAATTGACCATGTGCTAGGACACAAAAACCTCAAAATCAAATGCAGGAAGGCAGAAATAATAAATGCATTTTTTTCAGATCATGACAGAATAAAAATCACATGCAATATAAGGCCAGGAGAAAATAGACCAAAAAGCAATTGGAAACTAAATAATTTTATCCTAAAGAATGAATGGGTGAAACAGCAAATTACAGACACAATTACTAATTTCATTCAAGAGAATGACAATAATGAGACCACATACCAAAATTTGTGGGATACAGCCAAAGCGGTAATAAGGGGAAATTTTATATCTCTAGATGCTTATTTGCATAAAATAGAAAAAGAGAAAATCAATGAATTGGGCTTGCAGCTAAAAAAGCTAGAGAAAGAACAAATGAAAAACCCCCAATCAAATACCAAACTTGAAATCCTAAAAATAAAAGGAGAGATTAGTAAAATTGAAAGTAAAAAAACTATTGAATTAATAAATAAAACTAAAAGTTGGTTTTATGAAAAAACCAACAAAATAGATAAACCTCTAGTTAATTTAATTAGAAAAAGGAAAGAGGAAAATCAAATTGTTAGTCTCAAAAATGAAAAGGGAGAACTTTCCACCAATGAAGAGGAAATTAGAGCAATAATCAGGAGTTACTTTGCCCAACTGTATGCCAATAAATTTGATAACCTAAGTGAAATGGAGGAATATCTACAAAAATATAGATTGCCCAGATTAACAGAAGAGGAAATAAATTACTTAAATAGTCCCATTTCAGAAAAAGAAATAGAACAAGTCATTAATCAACTCCCTAAGAAAAAATCCCCAGGACCAGATGGATTTACATGTGAATTCTACCAAACATTTAAAAAACAGTTAACTCCAATATTATATAAACTATTCGAAAAAATAGGAAATGAAGGACTCCTACCAAACTCTTTTTATGATACAGACATGGTACTGATACCTAAACCAGGTAAAACAAAAACAGAGAAAGAAAATTATAGACCAATCTCCTTAATGAATATTGATGCAAAAATCTTAAATAAAATATTAGCAAAGAGATTACAGAAAATCATTCCTAGAATAATACACCATGACCAAGTAGGATTTATACCAGGAATGCAGGGATGGTTCAATATTAGGAAAACTATTAACATAATTGACTATATTAATAACCAAACTAACAAAAACCATATGATAATCTCAATAGATGCAGAAAAAGCATTTGATAAAATCCAACATCCATTCCTATTAAAAACATTAGAGAGTATAGGAATTAATGGACTTTTCCTTAAAATAGTCGGTAGCATCTATTTAAAACCATCAGCTCGCATCATATGTAATGGTGATAAACTGGAACCATTCCCAATAAGATCAGGGGTGAAACAAGGTTGTCCACTATCACCATTACTGTTCAATATTGTATTAGAAATGCTAGCCTTGGCAATAAGACAAGAAAAAGAGATTAAAGGAATTAGAGTAGGTCATGAGGAAACCAAATTATCACTCTTTGCAGATGATATGATGGTCTACTTAGAGAACCCTAGCGAATCAACTAAAAAACTATTAGAATTAATCCACAACTTTAGCAAAGTTGCAGGATACAAAATAAATCCACATAAATCATCAGCATTTTTATACATCACCAACAAAATGCAACAGCAAGAGATACAAAGAGAAATTCCATTCAAAATAACTATCGATAGTATAAAATATTTGGGAATATATCTGCCAAGGGAAACTCAGGATCTATATGAGCAAAACTACAAAACACTCTCCACACAAATAAAGTCAGATCTAAACAATTGGAAAAACATCAAGTGCTCTTGGATAGGTCGAGCGAATATAATAAAGATGGCAATACTACCTAAACTAATCTATCTATTTAGTGCTATACCAATCAAACTCCCAAGAGATTATTTAACTGAACTAGAAAAAATAACGATAAAATTCATCTGGAAAAACAAAAGGTCAAGAATTTCAAGGGAATTAATGAAAAAAAATGCAAATGAGGGTGGCTTAGCTGCACCAGATCTAAAACTATATTATAAAGCAGTGGTCACCGAAACCATTTGGTACTGGATTAGAAATAGAGTAGTGGATCAGTGGAATAGGTTAGGTTCACAGAACAAAATACTGAATGACAATTGTAATCTAGTATTTGATAAACCCAAAGACCCCAGTTTTTGGGATAAAACTCACTATTTGACAAAAACTGCTGGGATCATTGGAAACTAGTCTGGAAGAAATTAGGCATTGACCCACACCTAACACCATATACCAAGATAAGGTCAAAATGGATTCATGATCTAGGCATAAAGAATGATATTATAAACAAATTAGAACAATGTAGGATGGTTTACCTCTCAGACCTGTGGAGGGGGAAGGAATTTGTGACCAAAGAAGAACTAGAGGTCATCATTAATCACAAAATAGATAAGTTTGACTATATCAAGTTGAAAAGTTTTTGTACAAACAAAATGAATGCAGACAAGATTAGAAGGGTAGCAGTAAACTGGGAAAATATTTTTACATCCAAAGGTTCTGATAAAGGCCTCATTTCTAAAATATATAGAGAATTGACTCAAATATATAAGAATTCAAGCCATTCTCCAATTGACAAATGGTCAAAAGATATGAACAGACAATTTTCAGACGAAGAAATTGAAACTATTTCCGGTCACATGAAAAGGTGCTCCAAGTCACTATTGATCAGAGAAATGCAAATTAAGACAACTCTGAGATACCACTACACACCTGTCAGATTGGCTAAAATGACAGGAAATGATAATGATAACTGTTGGAGGGGATGTGGGAAAACTGGGACACTGATATATTGTTGGTGGAACTGTGAACGGATCCAACCATTCTGGAGAACAATTTGGAGCTATGCTCAAAGAGTTATCAAACAGTGCATACCCTTTGACCCAGCAGTGTTTCTACTGGGCCTATATCCCAAAGAGATTTTTAAGGAGGGAAAGGGACCCACATGTGCAAAAATGTTTGTGGCAGCCCTTTTTGTAGTGGCAAGAAACTGGAAATTGAAAAGATGCCCATCAATTGGAGAATGGCTGAATAAATTATGGTATATGAATGTTATGGAATATTATTGTTCTGTAAGAAATGACCAACAGGAGGATTTCAGAGAGGATTGGAGAGACTTGCATGAACTGATGCTGAGTGAAATCAGCAGAACCAGGAGAACATTATACACAGCAACAAGACTATACGATGATCAATTTTGATGGACATGGTTCTCTTCAACAATGATGTGATTCAAACCAGTTGTGCTGCGATGAAGATAGTCATATACATCCAGAGAGAGGCCTGTGGGAACTGAGAGTGAACCACAACACAGCATTTTAACGCTTTCTGTGAATATTTCCATGCATTCTGTTTTCCTTCTTAGGTTGTTTTTTTTTTCTTCTTCTCTTTCTAGATCTGATGTTTCTTGTGCAGTAAGATAACTGTATAGATATGTATACATGTATTGTATTTATCATATAATTTATCCTATCTAGCATGTATTAGATTACCTGTCATCCCCGGACCGCGCGTGGGGGCAGGCAAAGGAAAAGCTTGGGAAAAAAAGTTTTTTTGCAAAGGTCAATGTTGAAAGGTCACTCATATGTTTTGCAAATAAAAAGCTTTATTAAAAAAAAAAGATGACAGAAAAGGAAAATGACAACTAGTGAAGGATCTGTAAGAAAACAAGTAGATTCACATAAAATTGGTGAAACTGTAACTAGTTTAATCATTCTGGAGAGCAATTTAGAACTGTGCCCCTAAAGCTATAAAACTGTGCATACACTTTAGTCCAGCAATAACTCTACTAGATCTATATCCCAAAGATATCAAAGAAAAAGGGAAAATGAACTATATGTATAAAAATACTTATAGCAGTTCTTTTTGTGGTGGCAAGGAATTAGAAAATGAGGTGATACCTATAAATAAGAGAAAAAAGATTTTTAAAATGAATGTAGTGGAACACTTTATGGTTGTGAACATGTTGAAGAGAATGCTCTCAGAGAAAAAAAAACCTGGGAAGACATATTAACTGATGTAATATTGAATAGAATTAGGAGAACAACATATACAATAACATAATCAACTGTGTAAGACAGCCAAGGAGGTTTTTAGTGCACTGGAGTTGGGAGCTGACCAAAACCACCTCCAGAAATGAGTAACAGTACACAAGGGTATGATGAGTTCCTAAATCCATTCAAGGGCCTCTGATCTTCTACAGCATGTAGGAACTGTGCCAAGCAGCAGCTTTGCTGCCCAACAGCCAGTTTAAAGCCACAAATCAAGGATGTATTCCCAGGATCTAGTAAGGAGGAAATTCAGAAGCAAGCAGTAGTAATGTGGCTCAGGTCCCAGGGGGAAAGGAAGTTTAGAATTCCACCTCTTATGAAATCTGAATCTTTAAGAAGAATAAGTGAGGAATCCCTGTCTAAAAGGAAACTTAAAATTCTTTCACTTTGGATCAGCAGAGCATTTCGGGGAGCTAATACCACTGAATCTACTGGTAGTTTACTGCTGCTCAAAACCAAACCCAAGTCAATAATTTGCAGTCGTAATGATAATCAGACTACCCTGCATCAAACCACTTTCAGAGCACCAAAAAGTTTGCAGAAGTCCAGCTTGAACTGTGCCTGAGTAACACAACACACAATATTCCCAAGAAAGCAACAGGATCTACCTAGACTTTCCCTCCAGAAATGCAAGATTCTAGCCCTAACATCTAGCCATCATGAAATAGGCTGGAAAAACAACCAAATGAAAAACAACAAAAAAATTAACCTCTACCATAAAAATGATTATTGTGACAGAGATGTTTAAAGTAAAGAAAAATGAAAGGGAGAAGAAAGGGAGACAAGGAGGGAGGGAAGGAAAAGAAGAAAGGGAGAGGGGAGAGGGGAAGGAAAGGAATAATTGAAACAATCACAAGCAAAGCATTAAAGAAAAACAAAGTTTGGACAAAAGGTATCAAGAATTCCTGGAAGAAATAAAGCAAGAGGGTTTTTTTGAGATTTTTAATCAATAAAATGAGGGTGGTAAAAGAAAAAATGGACAAAAAATGAGTACTCGTTAGTTTGGTAAAAGAGGTGCCATACCTTGACCAATCAATAAATTCCCTGGGGGAAAAAAGAAGTCAATAATCTAACAAGAAAAACAAAAGACAGTGTAAAGTATTTAATAGTGAAAAAATGCATAGAAAAATCAAGGAGAAAAAAAAATCTGAGAATCATTAAAATAAAAAAAAACCTATGATAATAATAAGCATTTCAAAAGAAGTGCCTAGCTACCACTCAAATGTTTCTTGGAAAAAGTGACCAGTGAAGGAGAGCCAAGTAGCAAAGTAAAAGCAGCAACCCAGCCATATACAGTATATTCATGGCTTCATAAAATCAGAACTATAGCTGTAATGCCAAATCCAATTTTGAGGTTATCTAATCCAGAAGACTCATCTTCCCAGTCCACAGGCCACAAATCTCCCAAATGCAACCTGAACCAAACACAAATGTAATTAGAAAATATTCATCAAAATAAATAAAAATACAACACAGAAAATATTATTTTATGTCATTCTAAGTCAATATGTAACATGCAGGGATATATTTAAGGTTTAACTACTTCAATTCCCTCACTTCATAAATGTGGAAACGGAGACACAGAGAGGATAAATGTTTAATACAAGATTGTTCAGGTACTGACAAATCCATGTTTCAGACTCAAGCACCTTGAATTCAGCAGCAAAGTTTGATGTTTCTTCCACTAAGATACACAGCTATATCTATCATTTATTTTTATCTATCTAGCTAACCATTCATCTAGTTTATACATTTATGGATGCACATATAAATATAAGCTACATGTAAATAAACAACTATATTTATCCATTTATATATATGTGTTTGTGTGTGTATCTATATATACACATATATGGATAAAACAATAGGAAATGTTTTCTTTGAAGGGTTTCAATTAGTGTTAAATGTATAATAGTTAAACCTAGAGTAAATTATTTAGATTTTGTTAAGATATAATATATTTATTTGAACTCACCTCTTGTCCAGAATGACCTTTAGGAAGCACACTCACATAACTTCCAGTTACCAAGCACATGTTTTTAATTGTATTTGTTGTACTATGCTTTTTGTAGTGTGACAAATTTTTTTGCTTATTCTTCTCTACTACATTAGTTACTATAGAAACAATGCCACTGAAATAAGTGACATCTACAACTAAATGTTTAAAAATCACATCATGTACCAGAAACCTTGCAGAACTTCTTTTAAAATGAAAAATATACACAAAGGCATAAACATACACACAAAAGTATTTTTTCCACAAAAATATTATATTATATAAACGGGGAAAGACATAGCAACAGTTTGTTACTCATTTTATCTGTCTTACTCTACACCATTCATTAATCAAAGTTCTGAAAATATATAAATATATTTGTGGCATATGCAGAAAATAAAGTATTATGGTAAAAGAGAAAAGGAATAAATGTGCTTTATATGATATTTTTATGACTGTTCCTCTTGCATAAAATTTATATTTAATATGCATATTCATACTTGAATATGTATTTAATATAAATCAATTTTATATTTATAATATGAATAATATGAATTTATAATATGATTTAAATGATGGTTTTATTAATATAATAAATATTGTTTATTTGTAATTAAAATTCATAAATTAATATGTATAATTAAAATTAATAAATTATGAGGAAACATACAATGAAATAAAGTTGCAGTTATTTTTTGGGGGTGGAAATATTTAGTAATTGAATGTTTAAGACATGTTTTGAAGCATTTAAAATAAAACATTTTTAGGTGATTGAAGAACAAGTAAAATGTATATAGTGAGGTCTGCCCCTGAATCAAACTATCATCTAGATCCTGGGACAAGCCAGGAAGAAGACCCTGTTACCAGTACAAGCCAATAGCTTGTACTCCAGTGGAAGTCAGTAGCTAAACCTTGAGGCTAGGTGCAAACCAACTCCAAAGTTCCAAGCCCCAATCTCCTAGCACAAGAAGCTTGGAACAATGTCCACTCCACTCCAGGAGTGAAGCACAACTTGTATAAAAAGTAAAAAATCACAAAAGAAGAAGAAAAATGGGCAGGCAAACAAACCAAAAAACTGACTATAAAATACTACTTTGTTGAGGATTCTGGAAATTTGATGGAGTAGGTCAGAAAATTCTAAATTTTGCAGACTTCCTCACAAACAAGATAAAATTGTCCTTCATATAATGACAAACGTTGGAGGGGATGTGAGAAAAGTTGGACACTGATACATTGTTGGTGGAATTGTAAACAGATCCAACCATTCTGGAGAGTAATTTGAAACTATACTCAAAAAGTTATCAAACTATGCATACCTTTTGACCCAGCAGTGTTTGTACTGGGCTAATATCCCAAAGAGATCTTAAAGGAGGGAAAGAGACCCACATGTACAAAAATGTTTGTGGCAGCCCTTTTTGTAGTGACAAGAAACTGGAAACTCAGTGGATGTCCATCAATTGGAGAATGGATGAACAAGTTATGGTAAATAAATGCCATGGAATATTATTTTTCTATAAGAAATGATCAGCAGGATGATTTCAGAGAGGCCTGGAGAAACTTACATGAACTGATGCTAAGTGAAATGAGCAAAACCAGGAGACCATTATACTCTGCAACAGCAAGATTATATGATGATCAGTTCTGAAGGATATGGCTCTCTTTAACAATGAGATGATTCAGACCAGTTTCAATAGTCTTGTGATAAAGAAAGACACCTTCACACAGAGAGAGGATAATGGGAACTGAATGTGGTTCACGACATACCATTTTCACTCTTTTTGTTATTGTTTACTTGCATTTTATTTTGCTTCTTTTTTCCTTGAGCAGCAAGATAAGTATATAAATATGTATGCACATATTGGATTTAATATATATTTCTTCTATGTTAACATATACTGGACTACTTGCCATCTAGGGGAGGGGGTGGAGGAAGGAGGGAATTGGAAAACAGGGTTTTGCAAGGGCTAATGTTGAAGAATTCTTGTCTGTTTTGAAAAATAAAAAGCTTTAATAAAAAAAATTAATTTTCCTTCATAGATAATGTAGAGCAATAAAAAAACAAATAAGCATTGAGGCAGAATAGTAGTCCTGGGATAATCAGTTAAAATTCAAGGAAAGATACCAGGCCAGAGGTTTTCCCCATGTAAAATATAACTAACTCTAAGTAAGTTCCCCAGAAATCAGTGCTAATTCCTAGAGTTAGCTGAGTTGGTAGATAGCCTCAGCCCTGCCCTGAGAATTTTCAGCTTTGGAAGTGTGGGGAATTGGGTGTCTTGGGATGTGGGGAGATTGAGAGAATCTTTGCTGATAAGGACTACCAGACCCAGCTGTGCATCTGAGCTGCAGCCCTGGAAGAGGAGGAACCAGAATACTTGGTAAATGCAGAAGTAGTGGGCAGAGACACTGCTAACTTTGGGTACTTACAAGGAGAAAAGAATTCTACATTTTAGCACCAGGCCAGAGGGGAGAACTGAAGAAGGACATGAGATCAAAGGCATTATCACTCACCATCACAGGACTAGAGGTGATTATATTAACAAGCTTTTATTTAGGGGCACCTAGGTGGTGCAATGGATAGAGCACCAGCCCTGAAGTCAGGAGGACCTGAGTTCAACTGTGGTCTCAGACACTTAACATGTTCTAGCTGTGTGACCCTAGGCAAGTCACTTAACCTCAATTTCCTCAGCACAAAAAAAGCTTTTATTAAAAAAAAAAAGAGCAAGCAAAGCAAAAAGAACCCACAAATAGAAAATAGAAAGTTACTAGGGGAATAGGGAAGACCAGGGTTCTTCAGAAGAGGAGGATACTGAAGTTAAAAAATTCACTGAAGAAAACAACTTCATAAAATGTAGAATTGGTCAAATGAGAAAGGAGGTACAAGAGATCACTTAAGAAAATAATTCCTTAAAAATTAAATTGGGCTAATGGAAGCTAATGACTCCATGAGACATCAAAAAGCAATAAAACAAAATCAAAAGAATGAAAAACAGAAGAAACTTGAAAATATATTACTGGAAAAAAACAAATGACCTGAAAAATACATCAAGTAGATATAATTTAAGAATTATTTAACTACCTGAAAGCCATGATTTTAAAAATGTTTGTTCATATATGCATGGATATGTGTATATGCATGTATATATAACATATCATATCAAAGGAAATTAGCAAGTAAAACTGCCCTGATATCCTACAGTCAACAGCAAAATAGAAATTGAAAGACTCTACTGATGGCCAACTGAAAGATATCTCAAAATGAACATTCCCAGAATAGCATAGATAAATTTCCACAACTTCAAGGTTCTAAAAGAAAATACTGCAAACTGCCAGAAAGAAACAGTTCAGATATCTTGGAGACTCATTTAGAATTACACAGGATTTAGTAGCTTCTGTGTTTAAAAACTGGAGAGCTTGGAATATACACTTAATGGAATATAAAAATGTCTTACTCTAGAGGGAAGTAAAAAGAGATGGGGATGAGAAAAGGTGGAAAAATGATAGCAGATTGGGGGATGAGTAAGGAAGGATACAATGAAAGGAGAAAGAGAGGGGGGGGAAGCTTTCCCAGTTTCTCTCAAAAACCACAAGAAATGAAGCCTCTTAACAGAGTCTGATAAAATGAAACCACTCTCTAGCTCAAAATAGATTGGAAGGACTTAAAGAGAAGTCGGTCTCATTGGGGTGAAAGAGGTTTTCAGCCTAACTCTGACAGTATTCAGGAAAACCAGTAAAAGGGTCTTGATCACAGAAAATTAACAACTGATAACCTTGATCATGGCTCAGTAGCAGACCAGTGGGACAGCCTCCAGTCCCAGTTCAGAAGGCAAATTGCCAGCTAGGGAAATCAGACTGTTTCCTTGAAAGAGAAGGCAGAGCTACCCACTGTTGAGAGCAAGACCAAACACAAGGACCCCCTATGCTCAAAGTCAAGGTTTTGAGCTGCATGAGAAACTTTGGATAGCACCCCCTGTATCCCAGGAGCAAAGTTTGACCATAAAAGACATAAAAGGGGGGGGGGGAAGAGAAAGTAAGCAAGAAACAGAAAAGAACCTTAATCATAGAAAACTACTATGGCGATAGGGAAGACCAAAGCAATCTCTTTTATCTGTCAACTCGATGGATAAGAGAAGAATTTAGGACCAAACAAGATAAAAAAGCACTTCAAAATACAAAATGGATCATTTTATTATATTAAATTAAACGTTTTTGCACAAACAAAAACAGTGCAATGAAAATGTGAAGCAAATAGAAAACTGGAAGAAATTTTTGATAGCAAATATCACTGACAAAGGCCTCATTTTTCAAATATGTAGAAAATTGAGTCAAATTCATAAAAAATATAAATCATTACCCAACTGATAGTCAATTTATATGAAGAAGAATTTTCAGATGAAGAAATCAAAGCTATTTAAAGTCATATAACAATATTCTAAATCACTAATGATTAAAGAAATGCAAATATAAACATTTTGAGATAGCACCTCACAGTTTTCAGATTGGCTAATATGACAGAAAAGGAAAATATTAAGTGATGGAGAATAAATGTGGGAAAATTGGAACACTGATACACTATTGCAGTTATGAAATGATATAATTATTCTGGAAAGTAATTTGGAACTATGCCCAAAGGCCTATGATCTAACAATACCACTACTATATCTTTATCCCAAAGAGTTTTTTTTTTTAAGGGAAAAGAGCCTATTTGTACAAAAATATTAATAGCAGCTCTTTCTATGGTAGCTAAGAATTGGAAATTAAGGAAATGTGCATCAATTAGGGAATTGAACAAATTTTAGCATATGATTGTAATGGTATACTATTGTGCTACAAAAAACAAGCGGGATGATTTCAGAAAAACAGGGAAACATATACAATGATACAGAGTGAAGTGAGAAGAACCAAGTATACATTGTACACAAAAATAGCAATATTATATAAAGAATAACTATGAATAAGAGCTATTTTCAGCAATAAAATGATCCAAGACAATCACAGTGGACAAATAATGAAAAATGCTATCTGCCCCCAGAAAAAGAACCGATGGTTTCTGGATACAAATAAAAGTAAACTATTTTTCATTTTCTTTCTTTTTTTCTTTTAGTTTGTTTTCTTCCACAAAATGAATATTATTGATGTTTTATATGATTGAAAATGTATAATCTATGTCAGATTTCTTACCCCGTCAGGAAAGCAGAGAAGGAGGGAAATAGAAATAGAATTTTCAACTCAAAACTTTTTTTTAAAAAATGTTTAAAATTGTTTTCACATGTAATTGGAGAAAAATAAAGTGTTGTTTTATTTTTAATGCACCAAATGGCTACATTATCCTTTATTCTTTTCATTTTGGTAGCATCTCCTTATATATAACTGGGTGAAATTTTGAGCCAATAATCTCTCTTTAAAAGACAGAATGCATAGCTTGGGTACATAGTTACCGTATGTGAAAGAGAGACTTTATCAATGTCATGATCCATAAATATAAGAATGCTCTCAATAGAATCCTACAGGAAAAAAAAAACAAATCAATGCATCTCTAATTTATAATTTTGTGGCATTTTTTGCTTGTGATTTTTTTAAAAATCTTTTTTGTTAAAACTGAATGTTTGTTTTTCCCCTTACATTTTTAATGTTATCAAGAATTTGGATATATAATCACAACTTAAATTTGGTTATGATATTAAAACAGTTCAATTAGCAATGTTTTTTATAGCCAAGGCAATTTTTTTATATTAAATTTAAAATTCAATTGCCACCCCAATAATTGAAAATTGAGTTGCTGCCCATCAATTGGGGATGGATGAACAAGTTGTGGTACATGATTTACATGAAATGATACAGAGTGAATTGAGCAGAACCAGGAAATCATTGTAAACAGTAGCTACAATACTTTCTGATGAATAATTGAATGACAACTATTCTTAGTAATACAATGATCCAAGATAATCCCAAAGGACTCATGATGAAATATTCTATCCACCTCTAGAGGAAGAGCTTTTGGTGTCTGAATGCAGACCAAAGCATTCTTTTTAACTTTATTTATTTAGGTTTAAGTTTTATTCCCCAAAAGCCTAATATAGAAACTTATTTTATATAATTGTACATGAATAATCTATTTCAGATTGCTTATCAATTCAGGAAGGGGGAAAGAGAGAAAGGGATGAAAGAATTAAGAACTCACAACTTTTACAAATGAATTTTGATATATATATATGTGTATATATAAATGTATATATATGTATATATATGTGTATATATAAATGTATATATATATACATATATATGTATATATATATATATATATAATTGGGGACACAGAAGAAAATATTTTAAAATTCAATTGTCACTTAAAGGTGTTCATTTTTACTGATTAACTTTTATGAACCATTGATATTATCCCAGATATTATAGCATAATCAGAGAAATCTGCAGATAATTTTACAAAAGGCATGCTAGAGGAGAAGGTACTTTGGCTCAGGTGAACTTTTTTGTTATTTTTTTTAACTTAGATTCAAATTTTAGTCCTGATACTCCCTATGCAATTTTAGGTCAATCATTTAATATTTATGAGTCTCAGTTTCCTCATCTGCAAAATGAGGAAGTTGGATTCAATAACCTCTGAAATTTCTTCTAGTGCTTAGTCTATGGTTCAGTATAACTTTGCCTTTCATATAAATTCTTCATTCTTCATTAAATGATAAAGTAATCTTCAATAAGATCAGAGCAAAAGGTAGTACACTTATTTTATAAATGGAAAAATAAAGCAAGGAAAATACAATAGTTAGGTGACACCAAATTATATAATTTTTGAGTGTTCAATTATTTAAGTAGTCTGATTTTCCTAAGGCTAGTTGGTTTATTTCAAGTAATCTCATTTATTTGAGAAATTTTCATCTCTTTTTTCTCATGTCTATAAAATAACATTTTAATAACCCATATTTATAATTAACATTATTATGAAAAATATATCCAAATAAAAACATTTAGAAAAAAAATCTTTCCTGTTCCACTAAATTTTACCTTAGTGCCTCATCACAGTATTGAGTTGACCAATAGATGCTATGCCAATATAGCTTTACCAGTCCCTAGAAAGCCAGAAAATTCTTAATGATATCACTAGTGACCATACATATAACAGCACCTACTAAAATTTATACCAGGCACTTTTTCTAAACATTCTCTTATCTCATTTAATGCTCACAAAATCCTAGGAGATGTATGCTATTATTATACTCATTTTACAGATAAGGAAACTAAGGCAAACAGGGCATATATGACTTGCCCATGGTCACAAGTCATTAATTACCTAGAACCAGATTTTAACTTAGGTCTTCCTAACTCCAGGCCTAGGACTTCATTATGCCACCTAACTACACAAACACAAACACACACACACACACACATGTTTGTGTGCATATATATATATATATGTGTGTGTGTGTGTGTGTGTGTGTGTGTGTGTGTGTGTACATAAGATCTAAGAACCAACTCACTTCATAGAAGCTAAGGAACAGATGTTTGGCTACAGGATGATCAATTTTTCAGACATAAACACTCATGAAACAACTATTAAAGGATCTAATCTGCAATTATGATATAGCTATACAAAGATGAAATCACAGATGCTTTAAGTATTATGTGTAATACTTTCAAATAATAATTTAATTTTAAACGGAAAACCTGTATGTTCAAAGACTTTAGAAGGCTATAATTGATTAATATGAGATTTTAAAATGCTCTAAAAATGCATTTAAAAATATAAGGAAATACTGAAGTAACGTGACTCAAAATGATACTCAAATAAACACATTCAAGTAGATTAAATCAATTATGTCTATGTGTGTATGTGTGTGTATGTATTTAAAAATGAAAACAAAATCAAAGGTAATAGAACTTCAGACAGATTTAGAAAGATAGGAGAAAACAGGCATTTCGTTGCTATTTTTTAATTTTGCTAAATGATAAAGAACTATTTCAAATTTGATTCCTTATTTTGCATTTTTATTACATATTTTATTTTTTATTTATGGTTATGAAGTTTATGGTGAAATATTTTAGCTTTTTTAGATTAATCTCCCACACATACATACTCACACATCTCTATTAAGGATAGAGAGAGACAGATAATTTCACTAGAATGGCAAATTCCCAGTGAGGGAACAACTTCTACAAAAGCAGGTCAGCACTTTCTTTAAAACTTAAAAGTGTTAGAATTACCTATAGCAATGATAAGAAAAGCAATTCACCCATAGTCACATAGTCACATGTGTCAGAATCAGGTCTTCAAGTCATATCTTCCTGACTAGAAGGCAAACTCTGTCCACCAAGCCACATTACTTCTCATATTCCTATTACTTTCTTTTTCCTTTCCATTTTCTAAAATAAGTATATAAAAATCCCTTATTGTGAAAAGAGTTGCATGGTTTTCATTATTCACATTATTTATAAATTCATGTTTGCCTTATATATTTAAATGGGCACAATTCATAAAATTTTAAACTTTAAATATAAATCACATTAGAGATGCATTGAGATCAGTGGCTTAAAGGACATAAGTAAATGGCAAATACTATATCAGATTGAAATTTTGTAAAAGCAAAAAAATAAAAATTTTTTTTCTTGCTTTTTGGAGAACCAGAAGTATTTTGCAGTGACCTGCACAAGGTACACAATGCTTGCTTTCCTACCAAGGCCAATATTTGTCATCTATTCTAAGAATGAAGAAGATAAAGGGGTTTGAAGAATGCCTTGATGCATTCCAGGTTATTTGGGATAAAGAACAGCTATTTAAAACAAATGATGAAAGGATTACAATGTGAATTTTTTTAAAAATGTTTCTAAAGCGATTGAAAGGAATCCTGACTTAAGGATGGTATTTGAAGGATAGAGAAATGTTGTCCCATTTCTAATTTACAGAGAACAGGATGAAGGAGGGGCACTGAATATATGAAGCTAAAACTAAGACATAGTCATAAATATCCTAAATATCAAGAAGCTGAACCCTCTTGAGGAAGAAGCTGCTTGTCATCCAAGTTATAACATTGACATAAATGCTATCCAGTCAAGCTTATAACATGAACAAAGAGTTATGCTACCTTCTAAATTGGAAAAGGACAAATAATATCATCATAAAAAATGCATAATGGAGTTACTTAAACTCAGCGACCCAGATATCCAACTAAATTGCAGATTTATCCACAGAATCATCAAAGCCTACCAGACCAATACAACACTGGTCTTAGCAGAAACCATCTGGAGCAATAAACTGTCAACCAACAGTCATGACTCCAAAAGATTTGAGTAACGATTTGTTTTATTACAAAGAGATTGCAGAAAGGCATGCATGCTGGTTCAATAAGTAAACCCCAAGGTGGCTATGAAATGCAAATGAGCCAGAGCCCCAATAACAATTTCTCCCTGCCTAATTCCAAGGTATCCTCAGGATTTCAGGTGACAAGCTTCCACTCATAGGGAGTGCACTCTACTATATTGCAAAATCACCCATCATGTACTACTTCTTCACATTATTAGAGAAATTTTATTAGCATGTTACTTATAAGAGTGTTGTCCGGGTGTTACATTTTAGTCATAATAAGACTATTTCTTTATTTTTTCCTGAATTGCAGTTCTGGACAATATACTGCTTTAATAAATGTCATTACTCATGTCAGAACTAGCGTAGTCATGCCTAATGAAAATCCACAAGCCAAAGAAGGGCTTTGGGTCCTCCTATTCCTGAGATGCCTTTGGTTCCTTTTCCATATCCTCCACATCCCCTTCAACTACAAAAGGAAAGAAAACAAAATCTGAAAACTAAAATCCAGTAGGAAAAATTATCCTTGCATATGTTGAAAATAAAAAGATTCAATAAAAAAGAGAAAAAATAAATATATAGTATACATTTGCCATGTTAAAAAAGCATGCCATCTTATTCTCATGTCCATTTTTGACATCTAAACTAGTACATGAGAGGAATGTTGTGAACATAGTCTACTTTGATTTTATCAAAGACTTTTGATAAAGTATTTCACACAATTCTTATGGAGAAGATGGGCAGATGTGGATTGAACTATAATAAAATCAAATGGATTCAGAACTAGCTGGATAATTGCACTTAAAATATAGTAATTAGCTAGGACAATATAAACATAGCAGACATACCAGTGTCTAGTAAAATAATCACCAAAGACTTATGAAATTTAACATTTTTATTATTTGAATAAACGCATAGAAGATATATTCACCAAATAGACAAAAAAGGCAGCAAGGTGGCATAGTAGGTAGAGTTCTGGGCTTAGAATCAGAAAGACCTGAATTCAAATTCAGCCTCAGGCATTTACCAGCTATTTGATCCTAAACAAGTCACTTATTTGTTTGCTTCAGTTTCTTCATCTACATAAAATGGGGATAATTATAGCACCTACCACACAGAGTTATTGTAAGTATTGCAAGTGAGAAAATAATTGTGAAGCACTTGGCAAAGTGCTTGACACATAGTAAGCCCTATATAAATCTTAGCTATTATTATTTTTTCAAATTATTATTATTTTCAGATTTGTAGGTGACATATACTTGGTAGAAATAGCAATATTCTGAATGATAAAATCAGGATTCAAAAGTATAGAATTTCTAATTAAATATCATTAAAAGTAAACACAAAACTTTGTACTTAGGTACAAAAATCATTTCATAAATATAAATGGTAGAGGTATGGATAGATAGCACTTGTTCAAAAAAAGATCTGGATGTTCTATTGTACTGTTACCTTGATATGAGTTAGTACTGTGATATGGCAGTCAAAAAAAAAAGCTAATAAGATTTGGGGCCCTCTTTTGATCTCACCTAGATGGTGATGTCCAGTGATTAGCGCCACAGTTTAAGAAATAAATGGTTAAGTTGATTAGTGTTAAGAGATCAACCAAAATACTGATGGTCTTTAGGATAAATACGCCCAGGTTACAAACTGATCCATATATTACACAGATATTACACAGTTTATAACCTGGGCATATTTATCCTAAAGACAAAAAGTGGGGAAATGATAGTTGTTTTCCAGTATCTGAAGGACTGTCACATGGAGAAGGCATTAGACTTGTACTTTTTGGTCCTGGTGAGCCAAACTAGCAGCAATGGATTGTGAATGAAGACAGATTTAGATTTTATGTCAGGAAAATCTTTATAACAATTACACCTGTCCAAAAGTGAAATGGATTTATTCACTCAAGAAGGCTTTGGATCTTTCCTCCTTCACTGAAGGTCTTTTAGCAGAGACTGCACAACCATTAAGTATAAGTGAAAATTCCTTTCATGAATGGCTTGGATTAGATGATTACTGTGGTAGCTTCCATCTCAATTCAATTTTATGATTCTGTAATTAATTAGCCAAAAATATATTGAGCTGCCTTCATTGGGGAGTCAGATTTTCCCCCTGACTAGAGATTTTCAGGGTTAAGACTTATTGATCACTGGTTGAATGTTATATAGGTAGTTATTAAATATATATGAGTTGTGATAAACAACCAGTAAGACTTTGCTCAAATCTTACATCTTTACAGAGATAGCAAAAATGTTATTGTTTTTGTTATGCTTTATAAACAAAAAGTTTTCAGAAATATAATAATGAATTTTCCAAACCATGTCCTTAAATTAACCATACTAAATTGTGTTATAGTCATTAATTTTGCTATAAAATTATTGTCCTTTGAAGAATGCATGACAATATCTACTAAAAATGACAAGTCAAATTTCTAACACATCAAAAATTGTATCATTAATGCACTTCTCTAAATTTGGCAATTAATATATTCCTTTAATTGATTCATGTTGTACCACAGTTCCCACATCTCAGTTCCCCTCGATTGCTCTGTTTCAGTTTCCCTTAATTGTTCTGCCTCAGTGGCAACACCACCACCCCCCTTCTGACCATCAGGAATAATTCGGCTAGAATTCCAAAGAATCATAAAACATCCAGATGATCCATCTCAACATACCCCTTATCTTTATGGCCTCAGATTTACTGTCTCCTAGTTCCTTCCCAAACTTATCGCTCTTCCTCCATACCCCCAACCTGTCAGAACTGAATTGATAGTTCTTTCCTAGAACTCCAATCTCCCCAGTGCCCAATCCCTCCTTCTGCACCATGAGCTCTTTGTTCCCCTGAGCACTGGGAGCCCTATAAGAATCCTGGGATCAAACACACTATTTGCTGGACACTTGAGATCCAGATGGCTGGCTAATGTTTGCCAGTCTAAGCTCTCAATGGATTGTGTGCTTTGAAACAAGAGTCCCACCAGTCCTGATCCATAGCTATGGATTCTAAACTCTTCAAATAATATCAATAAAATATTACTGGTATCCAATGTGTGATACTGCCTTAGTTTCTCCCAGGGCATTACATTCATACTTCCATCTGACTTAATAGTTTCCATAATTTTGTTGCCTCTGTGTATGTTTCTAACTTGTATCCACATGTATTAATTTTAAAATGCACATCAAGTGGTGATTTCTCATATGTCCAATCATTAAATTGCATTTTTCTAATTCTACCAATTTATTCCCACTAGAATACCAAGTTAATATTTTATTAGTAGTTTCTAAAATAGTTTCTTTTTATATCATTCCACTAATTTTCCATTTGCTTCTAAGAACACAGAATTTATCCATTTTTATTGAATAACATTCTTTGTTTAGTTGTTTCCTCTTGCACTCACAATTGTTTTGAAAAGTTATACAATAACTTCTTCCTCATCTGGAATTTCCTTTCAATTTAAATATTATCTTTGAATGTGAATTTATTAATAAAATAAGAAACTAGAATCATAATCAATCTTTTATGTATCATCTCATCCACAAGAATTGATTTGATGTAACTATTCAGCATAGAACTGGATATAACAAAATGGTATTAATGTTATTCTAAAGCTTTCCTGGGGGGCAGCTAGGTGGCTCAGTGGATAGAGCACCAGTCCTGAAGTCAGGAGGATCTGAGTTCAAATCTGGTCTCAGACACTTAACACTTCCTAGCTGTGTGACCCTGGGCAAGTCACTTAACCCCAATTGCCTCAGGGAAAAAAAAAGCTTTCCTGAAATAAACTTAAGGTGATGACCTTATGGATCTTATTCTGAAAACAACACAATATTAATCAATAAAAATGGAAATTTCCATTTTTATACTCATCCAAACTAGAGTCTACATGAAACCCACATCGTGAATCTAGCAATCTCATTGAATTGGTTAACATATTCTCTTAATTTTATTGTAAGCTACAAAGCAGGGGTATCCTGAAAATAGGTTATGTTGTTTTCACTTGATCAAAAATAACCTTAAGGCCCATCCTGCCATTTAAGATCATTCTCCATTTCTCTTTACTACTATGTGAAGGCTCACATCCTAAAATTAGTATATAAACTAATAAGTTATAAATAAATTTCAAAATCGCAGGACTTTATAAATTCTCAATATTTTGAATGGAGATAGAAATCTATTAGATGGATTTAATTTCATTCTGGAATATAAACTGTATTTTTATATACTTTTAGTTTATTTAATATATTTCAGATATGTCTAATATGTTTAGTAGCTATATGTAATAGTCATTAGGTACATAAAGCACAATAATATGTAATATATCCATTAATTAGCAGTAATACTAAATGTTGACTTTAAGTTAAGCTGTTATAAAAGAAATGAATCATTCTTAAGCACCTTATGAGGCTTAAGACTACCTTTTCAAATGAATATTTTCTTCTTCTCAGGAAAACAAGTATTAAAATAGCAGTACTGACTGTTATCAATAACTTATAAACAAAGTTAACTAAAAGAAGTCATCAAGATAATTTTTCCTCTTCTATTTTTCTTGCTTTTTATTTTTGACGAATGTATTTTCAAGCTTCATTTCTGTAATCAACTTCTATCTAGAAACACACTAGCTCAAAAATATGATTTCAGTTTTTGTTTTGTTTTAATTTCCCCTGTGAAGAACAATCTTTTTTCCTGTCATAATCTCTCTCTGTGTGTTTCCATCAAACTAAGCTTTTTTATTACTTGATGTTTACGTTCTAGAAAAATTTTTAGAACTAGTAAAATGACTTTATATGATTGGGTATTCATACTGAAAATGATTAGTAATGAATCTAGTGGTCCATAATGACCTTTAAGAGTAGAACTGGAAGAGAAATCCTCATCTGAGTGTGACTATAAACTTATTTGGCTCTAATCCAGACACCAAAAAATGGATGATTGATTCTGATCTTGGCAAATTAAATTCTAAATAGTATAGGTTATGAGAATTTCAGAAGCTAAATCACAATGGTACCACATGCTACCCATCTCTTGATAATGGCCATTAACTATTGTGCAAATAGAAAAATCTAAAATTTCACAATAACTAAAAAAAAGTCATGATTCCATTATCATTCAGCTAATTTCTATATACTTTATCTGTTTTGACACAGTTAAATGCACTGTCAAATCCATTAAGCTTCATGTGGTATAAATACATATATACTTATCAGTATGAACCCAGTAGGATATAATTAAATATTGGGGGAGGATCTGATAGCAGACTAATCAGAAAATTGAAAATAGGGCAAACTAGACTGATATAGAATGGCAGAAAATCAACTTTACCACTTGTATTCAGTTTCTGCTGAGATGGAGTCAGCTACCTCTGCTTATACTTTCATCTCTATTCAACTCAACCCTTCCCCTCCATGATCCACATTTTCCTTTTTTCTTCCATTTAATTTTGTACTCTGGAACCTGTGTTCTCCTAGTAAGTCTCCAATCATCCTGATTCTCTTCACACTTGATATCTTTTGCATTAGGAAATCTGGCTTCTTCCTTTCATTTATTTTTGCACCACTCCCAATTTGTTTCCTAATTTTTTTCCTCTCTCTCACTTACTTAATTTTCAAAATCCCTTTTGAGCTCTTCCCTGGCCTGAGCCCAATTTTTATTTTTCTTGGATGCTTTGGATGTAGGAGCTTTGACTTTGTTATCAACTTCTGGGTGTATGTGTTAATCTTCCTTGTCACCATAAAAACTTTCAATGGAGAGAAACTTTTTTTAATTGTCTGTTCATTTTCCCAGCCTATTACTCGGCTTTTACCTCTTTGCTGACGTAGGGTTCTGTCCCAAGCTTCAGAGGTTTTGTGCAGCTGTTTTCAGAAATCTTTGGCAAGAGGGGAAAGCATTTTCCTTTGCTCATCTAGCACTTCTAAATCATCCTTTTATCATTATCATTAAACACCCTCTCCTTTAAGGTTCCTGCCATTGATCTACATCCCTCAGGCCAGATCTTTTTCACAGTCATCTATTATCCTCTGGGTAATACTCAATCCATATATAAAGAATTTTTTTTTTGTTTACAGTGTTCCTCTATACCTCCACTCCAGCTTTCCTATGCAAGAACTATAACAATGACCTCCTCATTATCCTCCTAGCTTTCAGATCTAATCTGATCATGTCACTCACCTCAAAAAAAGTGGTTCCCTATTAATTTTAGATTAGGTAAAAACTTCTCAACCTGGCATTTAAAGCCCTCCACAATCTAGAGTCCACTCTCCTTTCCTTACTCTTAATGCCCTCTCCATTCCCATCATGCTGTTTTGCTTAATATCTCCCAAAGGCAATGAATTTTTATGCCTTTTCACATGTTGTGGCCTTTCACTCCTTCCATATATCTCTCTACTAGCTATGTGATCTTACATAAGGCCCCTTACCTATAAATTTAATAAATAAAATAAGGATAATAATAATATCTACCTACAAAGATCTGTTGTAAGGATAAAATAATATTTGTCAAATTCTTTCAAAACCTCTGCTTATATATATATATATATATAGCCATACTGCTATATAAATGCTAAATATTATTAATACAACCTGAAAGTTACTTTACTCTTAAGATTATTTCCTCATTTATGGATCTAAAGAATGGGAGAGGATTAGTTTATCTCTTATGTACCTAGTCATTTGATATTTCTATGATTGTTTCTGACAGCAGGGCATTCTTTGCAATTCCTTAACTGTATCTGAAAAAAATTGATAACTCTAAACTTATCATTTCTGGAAAATGATACCCTTTGGGGTCACTGCCTTTAACTGAAATTTAAGTCAAAGGATATTCAAGCACTGATAATATAAAGTGCCAAAATTTTTGTGGAATACAGTCTAACAGTAAAGAATTATAAATCTAAAATACTGAGCAAATTAATATTAATTATCCCTTCATTAGGACTATTTCAGCAAGCATGTATTAAGTACTTAGTATTTGCTCGCCATAGTGCAAGGACACAAAGGCGAGGGAAATAAGGCCTACTCTCAAAAAGCTTCATTCTACAGCATTTAATAGGTATCAAACAGAATCAATTACTTAGGAATCCTAACAATCTTTCTCAAGCAAATGTAACTTTTTAAAATTATTGATCAATCAAAATCTAAATATTTTTAAAACAAAAAAGTAGCAACAATGTAGTTCTGTCTCTGTTACTTAAGTCATTGTGGAGTATTTCTTAGACTTATTCAAATTATGATTTTTGTTTATTTTCTAAAATATTTTCAAATATACATATTAAGCAAAGAGATAAGACAGCATAACATAAAAACGAATTCAGAATATAAACATTCAATAAGACTAAGTTTGTGTTGCTAAATGGCTTAATTTCCAGTTGATATGGGAAAAAAGTGTCACCACTGGCATTATATAAATGACCAGCAATGAATGATCATCTGTTCTTCTTTCACTGTTGTTCCTTGTGCCTTCTAATATTTCAAAAGAAGCTTTTCACTGAACAATTTTTTAAAATTCAATACATTTGGAAAAGCTCCAGTTTTTTCTTCTTTCTCAAAAAAATAATAAAAGTTCAAAAGTTTCAATTAAATTTTATTCTGACCCAGTTTGTTATGTGAAAGAAAGCAAACAAGAGTAGAGGAACAATGATGAATATATAATTCATTTTCCACACAGAGAACTGGAGCTCCTGTGGGGTTTTAATAGAATTTGCATGGATACATCTGTCAATTGGTTTTTACCAATAGTATAAGCCAAAGAAAAAGAAAACAAGTACAGTTAGCTTTATAGGATAGAGACCCCAATTCTATTGGAAATATTTGAATAATGTAGTTTTACCTTCAGAATTTCCAGAAAGCTGTCATATAAACAGTAAGAAATGTTTGTTTACTCTCTCATGCCAAATAAAGTTAGAGGGAAAAAATGAATTGAGATTTTTGAGTTACATAGGGACAACAGTGAGAGAAAAACAGTTTGGGAAAGTGGTAGAGTATAGGAAGGAGAGTAATGTATAACAAAGCTGAAAAGATAGCTTAGGGACAGCATGTGAAAGGCTTATATTTTATCTTAGAGGCAATAAGGAACCACTTTTTTATTAAGCAAGGAACAGTCATGGTCAGAATTTTATTTAAGTAAAATTACTGTGCAAACTTTATGTCCTATTTCACATCCTTTATTCATACTAACACTAACAAAATATCGGCTCAGATTGTGATTATCCTCCTAACATTATAGCTCATGAACACCAACCAATTCTGTTGTCTTTTGTTTCAAAGAGAAAGAATACTATTAATGGTGATGTCCTGACTCGTCTTTGAATTGAATTTAAACAAGGCAGAGTTGCACAAAGTCAACAACCTCACTTTTTTCCAGTCATCAAAGTCCAGTGGCAAGACAAAAGTCAGGACAAATGACTATAGCTCTAGATATAATTTAGAACCTTGGAATCTTTGATGTTTCACAGCACCTCCTTCAGTCACCTTCCTGACCAATGGAACGAATTATTCTCATCTGCCCATTGTGCTGGGGGAAGTCTTCACATTCTTGGGGTAGACACCGCTTAACTTACTTAAAGGTAAAGGTAAATACAAATATCCTTAACCTGGTTTAGCCTATCTGCTGTAGCAGGTCACTGGGGTATGGCCAACTGTGCATGTTACAGCTCCTTCTTGGAGCCATAGCTGAAGTTTGCATAAAGAGGAACAAAAGTAGATGGGCAGCCCTGAAAAGGACTTGGAAAACTGAATTAGCTTTTTGTAGAAAAGGGATTTACTCAAACTACAGAGTAGCAATAAGACATTCCTCCCCCTAAAACCTGGAATACTAGCTCCCACAAATATGCACATGTCCTTGTGGAGAGCAGTGAGCACGAACAAAATTAGAGTAGCAATGAAGCACGTGTGGAGGAAACATATGATCAAGGCCACTGGCATCTCTGGATTAGAAGGCTTTGATGTTCTTTATAGAACTATATTTTAAGTAGAGATGTATATTCTGAAAATCTCATTGGTGTTAGTGATAGTTTAGTTTTCTGTTGAATCTGTTCCTCATAAGACATAGTGTTTCTAAATAAATTTTTCTCACCAATTATAATTCCTCATTAGCCATCACATATTGACTAGATGTGTCAGTCCGTGGCTATAGTAGTTCAAGAAGTGCTCTCAGCTTCTGAGATGACCCCTAACTGGGTTCATATTTTTCTGGGCTACGCCAGGCAATTTATTTGGTCACTAGTTAGCTGGAACAGATCAGATAGATCTCTCGCTGACTTATTCATGAAGCAGAGGCATCTTATGTTGGGCATGTTGATTTGCCAGACTCTCTGAACTCCCTCTTTAAGTAACTCTTGACTCCCTGATTATCGCTGTGATTTATGCAGATAAATAACTGGGGACAAAGATATGAAGGTAATCTATGCAAACATCAGTTTTGATGTCCTTGTCATATGCAATTGGGTCTCAGACCTTTTTTTAAAAAAAATTCAGTTTTTCAAGTTCTGAACTTTCTTCCTTTCTTCCTCACCCCTTCTTCTTCCTTAGCCATTGAAAAGGCAAGAAAAATAAAACTCATTAAACACACGCATATTTTATATATCCACACACATATATGCATTGTGGGAATGCAAAATAAATTCTGTTAATCATGTCCAAAAAAGGGAAAGAAAAAGTCAGAACCCAGATGGCAGAGTTGGTCAGTCATCCCAATGAACTCTTGTCAACATCCCCCTCCAAAAAGCTTTAAAATGATATCTTAAGTAAAATTTTGGAGTGGCAGAATCATCAAAAAAATTGATGTGCGACTTTTCTGGCCTATAAGAAGAGGTTTGCAGAAGTCTGTGACAGTAAGGTAGAAGGCTGTCTGGAACTGACACATTTAACTCTGGCAACCAGTGGCCACAGCGACCCAGAGATGGTAAAAAGGTTAAAAAACTAGTCAGAAAGATATTTCAGGAGATTCTTTGATGACAGTGGATACAGATGGTGATGACTGCCAACTCTATTACCCAGGTACAGCCCTAGGTTACAATTTCAGTGGGGAGAGTGGTCAGTCACAAAGGAAGAAGGGACCTAGTCACAGTTCCAAAGCAAAGAGAACTAGCACTTGTGGCTACAGTGAAACAGGACTCTGTTCTGATTAAAGATCAGAGTACAGACCACACTTATCCTCAGATCATACCATCCTGAAAGCACCAACAACTTGCAGAAACCCAGAACTAAGTCTGAAAATAGCAGCACAAAAAAAAGTGAAGTTTGGGGTGGTGCTTCTTTACCACCTCCACCCAGGGAGCAGAGCCTGCCTTTAACATAAAGTTAAAGGTCAAGAAATAAGCTGAAAAATGAGAAAACAACAAAAAGAAAATGTGATCATAAAAAAACTATGTAGATAGGGAATACAAAGATAAAAATTCAGAAAGACAGTGAAATCAGCTACCAAAAACTGTCATAGAAAAAATGATTGGACCCATGCCCAACAAGGATTCCAAAAGAGTTGTATTTTTTTGTTTTGGTTTTTAAAGAGGGAGGTAAGTGATAGAGAAAAAAACAAGGAAAGAAATGAGATTGATGCAAGAAAATCACAAAAAGAGAATTAACAGTTTGGTAAAAAGAGGCAGAAAAAAATATTGAAGAAAATATATTTTTAAAAAATGGAATTGCCCAAATGGTAAAAGAAGTATAAAATCCATTGAGATAAAAACTTCCTTAAAAGTAGGATTGGTCAAGTGGGGGGGGGGAAGAAGTATAGCATCACTGTAAAAAAAAATAGTTCTTTAAAAACTAGAATCGGTCAAGTGGAAGTTAATGATTCCATAAGACAGGAAGAAAAAATATAACAAAAAAGGAAGAAAATGTGAACTATTTCATTTTTAAAAAGCAACTGATGTAGAAAATAGATCAAGGAGAAATAATTTAAGAATCATTTCAGGGAAATTTAGGTGAGGCATTAGATCTGTAGTTAGAGGACTTGAGTTCAAATCTATCCTTAAATATTTGACATTTTACTAGTTGTGTGATCCTGAGCAACTTAGTCATGTCCAACTGCCTTATAAAAAAAAATAGAATCATTTGACTGCCTGAAAGTCACAATCAAAGAAACAAATTAAACATAATATTTCAAGAAATCATCAAGGAAATCTATCTTGATAACCTATAACCAGAGAATAAAATGGAAATTAAAAGAATTTATCAATCACCTCCTGAAAGAGATTTCAAAATGAAAATTTCCCAGAATATTACAGCAATATACTAGAGTTATCAAGTCAAAGAGAAAATTTTGCAAGTAGCAACAGGGGAAAAGCTATTCAAATATGATGGAGCCATAGTCAGGATCATATAAGATTTTGCATTTTCCACATTAAAGTACAAGAAGGCTTGGAATATGATGTTCTGGAAGGCAAAGGAGCTAGGACTACAATCAAGAAACTGAAAATAAGTCTTCAGAGAGAAAATAAATATTTAATTAAATACAGAACTGTTGAGCATTCTTAATAAAAAGATGTAAAAGTAAATCTGGAAGAGAAATCATGAGGGATTCTATAAGGTCAAATTGTTTACATTCCTATGTGGAAAGATGATAATGATAACATAAGAATTTTATTATTAGGGCAGTTAGGAGTACAGATAGACAGAGAAAGGTGAGTTGGTTTTAATAGAATGATTTCAAAACTGTAGATTAACTTCCCATATCTTCCTTATGAATACTATCTCCTTTGGAAGATCATTTGCCTGCTCAGAAAAATTCATCAGTATTTTACCTTAGTTTAATAACAACATACTTGCAGGGTTCTAAATAATGAACAATGCTCTCACACTTTTCCAGTTACCAAAGAAATGAAGCAGTGTTGTGTGTTTGCTTTTTAGAATGTTGTTTTCACTGATACTGTCAGATACCTTCAACAAGTGTGAAAACAACATCAAGGTCAGACATCACATTGACCCTAAATTATTTAACTTGAAAAGTCTTCAAGAAATACTAAAAAAGGAAGAATTAGTGCATGACTTTCCATTCACAGATAATAATGAACTCATCTCTTAGGCTGAGATGCAAAAGATCATGGATTGATTCTCTAGCATGTATGCTAATTTTGGCTTAACAATTAACACCAAGAAGACAGGTTCTGCACCAGCAAGCATGACACTATCCATATGGAAACATCAATTGCAGCAAATGAATACATATTGAATTCTGTGGATAAGTTCACTTACTTGGGTGGTTTACTTTCCAGGGATGCACACAGAGATGATGAGGCTGATGTATAAATTTCCATTTAGCTCATGTTTGGGAAGATAAGATATGGGGGAGAGAAGATATATTAGACTGCCTATCAAACTGAAGATTTATAGAACTATTGTTGTGACTTCATTGTTCTACAGCTGTGAAAATTTGACAATATATTAGTGCCATGCCAGAAAACTGCATCACTTACATTTGAAGTGTTTTAAGAAAATTCTGAATGTCATCTGGCTAGAAAAGGTACTAGACACTGAGTTTCTTTCTTGAACTGAACTTCCAAACATCCAAACTTCACTGAAGAGAGTTCAAGTCCAGTGAGCAGGCTACATTGTTTGAATGCCAAATGTACATTTGTCTAAAAGATTATTTTACAGGGAACTCACACAAAGAAAGCATTTCAAATTCTCCTCCCATCTTCCCTTCCTCCCTCTTGAAAGAAAATTGGAGAAAATTGAATAGGGATAGAAGGGAGCATGCATTTTATTCAACTGTACATGGCACCTTCACAAAGATTAATCAATGTATTAGGATAAAAATATATCACAGCCAAATGCAGAAATGATAAATATATTCTTTACAGATCACAATGAAATAAAAATTACATTAAATAAAGGGCCATGAAGACTGATTAAATAATTAGAAACTAAGTGAATGAATTGGAAAAAAGAGACAGAGTTAATTCAAGGAGCTAGAGGAGAATCTATTATTCTTCAGCTGAATAAAAAAGACAGGATCATCATTCATGATCTCAGACAAAGCAAAAGTAAAAACTGATCTAAGTAAAAGGTTAATCAGGAAAACTACATTATGCTAAAAGACAATTAGTTTCTCAGCTACAGACCTCATTTCTCAAATATATACTGTTTACAGAACTGAGTCAAATTTCTAAAAATAAAAACCACTCCTCAGTTGATAGTCAAAAGATATAAACAGGCAGTTTTCAGAAGAAAAAAAAATAAAAGTTTTCAGTAGTCACAGGAAAAAGGCTCTAAATCACTATTTATTAGAGAAATTCAAATTGAAATAATTCTGAGGTATCATCTCAAACATATCAGACATGATGAATGCTGCAGGGGTTGAGGAAAAATAAGGACATTAATGAAATACTGATAGAATAATGAACTAGTCCACCCATTTTGGAGAACAATTTGAAACTATTCCCAAAAGGTTATAAAATTGTGCATACTCCTTCATTTAGAAATACTACTGCTAGTTCTGTATAGCAAAGAGATTAAAAAAAATGTAAAAGGATCTTTTTGTGTGAAAATACTTAAAACAACTCATTTTGGGGTGGTAAAGAATTATCAATAGAAGGCATGCTCATTAATTGCAGAAAGACTAAACAAGTTGAGGTACAGGCTTATGATGGAGTACTATTGTGCTAGGGCAAAAAAAATAACTAGAAAAGTGAAGAGGTACAGCCAAGATTAAGGGAAGCAACAAGAACTCCTTTGAACTCTTCTAAGATCCTCTCTAAACAACTTTAAAAAATATCCCAAACCGAATTATGAAAGGGCAAAACCAACAAAAAATCAGAGTGAAACAATATTCCAGCCCAAGATGACTTAGAAATATATCAAGAAATGTCTATCTCAACAACGTGGTAGTGGGTCCAGGAACACAGCAAAGGCAGCCCAGATTGCACCCTAGGAGTTGCATCAGTAGTTCAGTAGCATGAGAAACTCTTAGCACACAGAAAGCATGGGCATCAAACAAATGGTCAGGAGATTAGAGGGAATCCTTTGCTGACACTAGGTAAAAGATTCCATTGCAGTGCTGATTTAGACTTCTGGGTTGCAATCCCAAAACAAAAATGAACACTAACATACTAGATCTTATAGTTGCAAAAGAAGCAATAGTCCTGGTCCTAGGTTTAGGATAGAGAGAACTACTTCTGGTCACTCAAGGAAGACCGGGGTCCTTATCTCAGGTCAAGAATAGAGAAAAGTACTAAGTTGCACTTACAGAGCCAGAGAAAGTGAGCGTGCTTTTACTCACAGGGGAACAAGGAACCTGTACTCATATCTGGGGCATAGGGAAGTAATTGTGGAGGTTTGTTAGAGAAAATATAAATTAGAAGAGCACTGATTATACCAATCTTTACATCAAAACATATTAGAAAAAGTGAAAACTTTCAGACCTTAAAAACTAACTTGAAAATAGCAACACACACACACACACACACACACACACACACACACACAAAACCCTTGAAGCTTGGGAGAGTCACACACACCATCATCACCAGGAACAGAGCAAGACTCAAACATAAAGTCAAAAATCTAGAAGTAGGCTAGAAAAATTGGTAAACAACAACAACAAAAAAGAATCTGACCATGATGAATTACTACAAGACAAGAAAGATCAAGATACAAAAGTAAAGAAAATCAAAGTACTACATGCAAAGCCTCAAAGAAAAATGTGAATTGTATACACACCCAAAAAGAATACCTGGAAAAAGAGGATTTAAAAAATAAATAAGAAAGTTGGAGGGAAAATTGGAGAAATGAAAGAAATGAGAATGATGCAAGTAAAATTGAAAAGAGAATCACAGCTTGGTTTAAAAAAAAGAGGCACAAAAATAAGAAAATAGCACCTTAAAAAACAAAATTGTTCAAATGACAAAAGAAGCATAAAAATCCACTGGAGAGAAAGAATAATTGGAAGACTTGATAGAATGGTAAAAGACACTGAAGAAAATATTCCTTTAATAATTAGAATTAGGTAAAGGGACCCTAATGATTTCATAAGAAAACAACAACAAAAAAATCAAAATAATTTTTAAAAAGAAAATGTAAAACATCTCACTGGAAAAATAACTGACCTGGAGAAGAGATCAAAAAGAGATAATTTAATAATTATTAGACTGACTGAAAGCCATGATCAAAATAAAAAGAGCCCAAGCATAATCTTAAAAGAAATTACCCTACAAGAGGGTAATACAGAAAATTAAAGATTCTATCAATTACCTTCTGAATAGGATCCCAAAATGAAAACTCCCATGAATATTATACCAAATTCCAAAACTCCCAGGTCAAGGAGAATATTTTGCAAGCAACCAGAAAAAAATTAAAATTTAATGGATCCACAATTAGGATCACACAAGATCTAGCAGCTTCTACATGAAATAATCAGAGTTCTTGGCGTAAAATATTCCGGAAGGCAGAGAAGCTAGAATTGCAACCAAGGATAACCTACTCTGCAAAACTGAGTGTACTCCTTCAAAGAAAATCATATGTATTTATTAAATAGGTGACTTCCAAGCTGAAAAGAAAACTTGATTCTTAAACGCAAGACTCAAGAATAGCATGAAAAATAACATGAAAGAAAAATCATAAGAGATTCAATAAGATCGAACTATTATGGGGAAATATGATACTTATAACTCAGAAAAACATTTTCATTATTAGGACTGTTAGAAGGAATATAAATAGATAGAAGGCATGAAAGTGAATTGACTGGGGCAGCTAGTTGATGTAGTGGATAGAGCACCAGCCCTGAAGTCAAGAGAACTTGTGTTCAAATCTGGCACTCAATACTTCCTGGCTGTGTAATCTAGGCAAGTAACTTACCCCAATTGACTATGATGGTGTGATTTCAAAAAAAATTAAATTAAATTATGGGTGAAAAAGCAAGAAGCATCAAAGAAAAAAGAAGGGAGTGAAAGAATGGTGGAAATTATATTACATAAAAGATGTATGAAAAGAAGAGATTTTTATAGTGGTGGGGAAGATGAAGGGTGGTGAACAATGCTTGAACCTTATTCTCATCAGAGTTGGCTCAAAAAAAGAAATAACATACATACACAGTTAGGTATAGAAATCTATCTTACTCTACAGGGAAGTAGGAGAAAAGAGAACATGAGAAAGGAGATCCTCAGAAGGCATGTCAGATTGAGGAGGTCAGTGGTCAGAAAAAAACAGCAGACATTTGACATTTGAGGAGAGAAAGAGAGAGGAAAGGAAGGAAGATAAGAGAGAGGGGAAAGAGAGAGGGAGAAGACAGAGGGGAGAAGGAGAAAGGAGAGAAGAATGAGGAGGAAATAAAATGGGGGAATATAGAGTAATTAATCTTAATTCTGAATATGAATGGGATGAATCCACCTATAAAACAGTATGGGTTAAAAACCAGATTCTGAAAACACATTGTTTACAAGGCAAACATTTGAAACAGAGTAAAAAAAAAAATAAGGGGCTGGAGCAGATTATATTATGCTTCAGCTGAAGTTAAAAAAAAGTAGAGATAGCAATCATGATTTCAGACAAAGCAAAAGCAAAAATAGATCAATTTAAAATAGATAACCAGGGAAACTACATTTTGCTAAAAGGTACCATAGACAATGTGAGGACATCTAAGTGTCACAGAGAATGGAGCTTGTAATCAGGATGACACATCTTTATGATTTTACATCAGTCCTCAGACACTTATTAGCTGTGTGACCCTGGACAAGGCACTTAACTCTGCCTCAGTTCCTCATCTATAAAATGAGCTGGAAAAAGAAAAGGTAAATGACTTTAGCATCTTTGCCAAGAAAATCCCAAAATGTGGTCATAAAGAGTCAGACATAACTAAAATGTTTCAATAACAAGATCAAACTGTGAACAAAGAAATAATAACACTATAAATATAAATGCACCAAATTATATAGCATCAAAATCTTTAAAGGAAAATGTAAATGAGTTATAGGAGGAAACAGTAAAACTATAATATCGAGGCAAGTCTCAACTTGTCCTCACTGAATTAGAAAACCAAAACCAAAAAGGAAGAACCTAAGAAAATAAAGAGAATATTGGAAAAGTTAGATATACTAGATCTCTGGAGAAAACTGAATTGGAATAAAAAAGAGTTTTGCTTTTTCTCAGCTGTACATGACATCTTCACAAAAACTTACCATGTATTAGAGTATAAAAATCTCATAACCAAATGTAGAACAATAGTAACATTAAATACAACCTTTTCAGATCATAATGCAATGAAATTACATTCAATAAAAGGCCACCAAGATATAGATTAAAATTAATTAGAGGGGGGTGGAGCCAAGAGGGGGCAGAGCCAAGAGGGCAGAGTGAAAACATGACTCTCTGCGTCTCCTCCGATCTTCTCTCAAATCAACAATAAAATAAGCCTCTGAACTGATCTTCAAGTCAACGAATCCAGAAATATTTGGACACTGCTTACAGATATCTCTGAAGAACTTCATATCAGGTTTGTCTAACTCAGATAGATGGATAAACAGAGGACTCCGGTGCAGTCCGGAAGTGAGGGTGGGACTCAGCTCAGCTCATCATGGCAGAAACTCCAAATTCCAAACTCCAAACACATGGAGTTTATCTGAGGCACTCGGGTTACTCTGCCCTGATTGGGGGCAGGTGTTCTGGTAGATTTGCCTTTTTTTAAGGAGTAATTCGGGCACAGTCCTAGCCCCCACTGGTCCAGAACCTTAAGTTAATTACTGGGATGGCCCCAGGGCAAACTACCGCAGCCGCCGCTTCTAAAGGCTTAAACAGACCCCCACACTGTCTAAAAAAATGAAGAAAAAGAAAAAAGAGAGAGAGCTCTCACCATAGACAGCTTCTATTGAGAAAAAGAAGGGCAGACCCCAGATCCTGAGGTTCCGTTAGACAAAACTCCAAGGACCATCACTGGTCCCCTTTTCAAAAGGCCTTTCTGGAAGATTGCATAAAAAAATCTCAAAAGAGAGATGGAGGATAAATGGGAAAATAAACTCTAATCAGTGCAAGAAGGATACAATATCTTGCAAGAAGGATATAATGCCCTGAAAAAGAGATATGAAAAAGACAACAATTTATTGAAAAATAAAATTAGTGAAGTGGAAAAAGAGTGCAATGAACAAATTGGCCAGTTACAAAAGGAGCTTAAAAAGGTAACTGAAGAAAACACTTTAAAAATAAGAATTGAACAAATGCAAGGGAATGACTCATTAAGACTTCAAGAATCAGTCAAACAAAAACAAAAAAAATGAAAAAAATAGAAGAATATATAAAATATCTCCTAGGAAAAACAAGTGACTTGGAAAATATTTCTAGGAGAGCCAATCTAAGGATTATTGGACTTCTTGAAAGCCATGATGAAAAAAAAGAATCTAAACACTATCTTCCAGGAAATCCTGAAAGAAAACTGGCCTGAGGTTGTAGAATCAGAAGGCAAAATCACCACTGAAAGAATTCACCAATCACCTCATGAAAGAGACCCCAAAATTAAAACCCCAAGGAATATCGTGGCTAAATGTCAGGACTATCACACCAAGGAAAAGATTTTGCTAGCAGCTAGAAAGAAACAATTGAAATACCGAGGATCAATAATTAGAATCACACACGATCTGTCAGCCTCCACATTGAAGGATCGAAGGGCCTGGAACCAGATATTCCAAAATGCAAAGGAACTTGGATTACACCCAAGAATAACCTATCCAGCTAGAATGAGCATTATCCTCCAGGGAAGAAGATGGTCATTTAATGATATAGGTGAATTTCACCTATTTCTAATGAAAAGACCAGATCTGAACAAAAAATTTGACCTCCAAACACAGAACTCAAGAGAAGCATAAAAAGGTAAAAAGGAAAGGATTCTTGAGAACTTTATTTCTACTATGGGGATACTTATAGTTTGGGGGTATAATTAACTATATATTACTTTGATAATATGAAAAAGAAAACTAGAGGGGGAAAGGTTATCATACTGGGGAAAAGAGGGAAAAGGTGGTAAAATATTTTTTTTTAAAAAAAAGTGTATATCAGACACTTGATTTCACAGAGAAACTTGTCCATTGCTAGAGGGAAGTGGGAGGGAAAGGAGGAAAAGAAAGGGATAAACTAATAGAAGGGAAAATTTAAGAATCAGGGGAAAGGAGTAAAAAAAGGGGGGAAGGGGATGTAAAAGGTGGAGGATTGTTTGGGGGAGGAGGTCATCAAAAGCAAAGTACTGAGGAGGAGGGAAGGGAGAAAGGGGAAGGGAAAGGGAAAAACATAACTTGGGTAAATAAGATGGCAGGAAATAAAGAATTAGTTATTCTAACTGTGAATGTGAATGGGATGAACTCTCCCATAAAGCTGAAGCGGATATCAGACTGGATTAAAAACCAGAATCCCACAATATGTTGTCTACAAGAAACACATCTAAAACATATGACACATATAGGATGAAGGTAAAAGGCTGGAGAAAAAATATTATGCTTCAGGTGAACAAAAAAAAGCAAGGGTAGCAATCCTTATCTCAGATCAAATAAAAGCCAAGATAGATCTAATCAAAAGAGAAAAGGAAGGAAACTATATTTTATTAAAGGGTACCATAGATAATGTAGCAATATCAATACTAAATATATATGCACCAAGTGCAATAGCATCCAAATTCCTAAGGGAGAAATTAAGAGAGATGCAAGAAGAAATAGATAGCCAAACTATACTAGTGGGGAATCTCAACCTTGCTCTCTCAGAATTAGATAAATCAAACCACAAAATAAATAAGAAAGAAACTAGGGAGGTAAACCAATTGTTAGAAAAGTTAGGTATGATAGATCTATGGAGAAAATTGAATGGAGACAGTAGGGAGTTTACTTTTGTCTCAGAGGTCCAAGGAACTTATACAAAAATTGACCATGTGTTAGGGCATAAAAACATCAAAATCAAATGAAGAAAGGCAGAAATAGCAAATGCATTTTTTTAGATCATGATGCAATAAAAATCACATGCAATATAAGGCCAGGAGAAAATAGACCAAAAGTTAATTCAAAATTAAATAATCTAATCCTGAAGAATGAATGGGTAAAAGAGCAAATCATGGACACAATCAATAATTTCATCCAGGAGAATAACAATAAGGAGACAACATACCAAAATTTGTGGGATACAGCCAAAGCGTTTATAAGGGGCAATTTTATATCTCTAGATGCTTACTTGCATAAAATAGAGAAAGAAAACATCAACGAATTGGGTTTATTATTAAAAAAAAAAAGCTAGAAAAACAACAAATTAAAAACCCTCAATTAAATACCAAATTGGAAATTCTGAAAATAAAAGGGGAAATTAATAAAATTGAAAATAAGAAAACTATTGAATTAATAAATAAAACTAAGAGTTGGTTCTATGAATAAACCAACAAAATAGATAAGCCATTAGTTAATTTGATAAGAAAAAGTAAAGAGGAAAATCAAATTGTTAGTCTCAAGAAGGATAAGGGAGAACTTTCCTCCAATGAAGAGGAAATTAGAGCAATAATGAGGAGTTACTTTGCCCAACTTTATGCCAGTAAGTTTGATAATCTGAATGAAATGGAGGAATGTCTACAAAAATATAGATTGCCCAGGTTAACAGAAGAGGAAATAAATTATTTAAATAGCCCCATATTACAAAAAGAAATAGAACAAGCTATTAACCAACTCCCTAAGAAAAAATCTCCAGGGCCAGATGGATTTACATGTGAATTCTACCAAACATTCAAAGAACAATTAATTCCAATACTATACAAACTATTTGAGAAAATAGAGACAGAAGGCATACTAGCAAATTCCTTCTATGAGACAGATATGATGCTGATAGCTAAACCAGGTAGGGTAAAAACAGAGAAAGAAAACTATAGACCAATTTCCCTAATGAATATTGATGTAAAAAATTTAAATAAGATATTAGCAATGAGATTACAGAAAGTCATCCCCAGGATAATACACTATGACCGAGTAGGATTTATACCAGGAATGCAGGGCTGGTTCAAAATTAGGAAAACTAACAGCATAATCAATTATATTATTAACCAAACTAACAAAAACCATGATTATCTCAATAGATGCAGAAAGAGCATTCAATAAAATCCAACACATATTCCTATTAAAAAACACTAGAGATTTTAGGAATAAATGGGCTTTTCCTTAAAATGATTAGTAGCATCTACTTAAAACCATCAGCAGGCATCATATGTAATGGAGACAAACTAAAACCATTTCCAATAAGATTAGGAGTGAAACAAGGCTGCCCACTGTCACCATTACTATTTAATATTGTATTAGAAATGTTAGCTTTGGCAATAAGAGAAGAAAAAGAGATAAAAGAATTAGAGTAGGTAATAAACCAAATTATCACTCTTTGCAGATGACATGATGGTATACTTAGAGAACCCTAGAGACTCAACTAAAAAACTACTAGAAACAATTCACAACTTTAGCAAAGGTGCAGGATTCACAATAAATCCACATAAATCATCAGCATTTTTATATATTACCAACAAAGTTCAGCAGCAGGAGATACAAAAAGAAATTCCATTCCAAATAACGGATGATAGTATAAAATATTTGGGAATCTATCTGCCAAGGAAAAGTCAGAAACTATACGAACTAAACTACAAACAAGTTTCCACACAAATAAAATCAGACCTAATCAACTGGAAAAACATTAAGTGCTCATGGGTAGACCGAGCGAATATAATAAAAATGACAATACTACCCAAACTAATCTACTTATTTAGTGCCATACCAATCAAACTCCCAAGAAATTATTTTACAGATCTAGAAAAAATAGTAGCAAGGTTCATTTGGAAGAACAAAAGGTCAAGAATTTCAAGGGAATTAATGAAAAAAAAGGTAGATGAAGGTGTCCTTGCTGTACCAGATCTAAAACTATATTGTAAAGCAGAGGTCATCAAAACCATTTGGTACTGGCTGAGAAATAGAGCAGTCGATCAATGGCATAGGATAGGATATCAGGACAATCTAGGTAATAACTTTAGCAATTTAGTGTTTGATAAACCCAAAGACCCCAGCTTTTGGGATAAGTACTCACTATTTGGCAAAAACTGCTGGGAAAATTGGAAACTAGTGTGGAAGATATTAGGGCTTGACCCACACCTAACACCACATACCAAGATAAGATCTAAATGGGTTCAAGATCTAGATATAAAGAGTGATATTATAAGCAAATTAGAGGAGCGTAGTATAGTTTACCTCTCAGACCTGTGGAGATGGAATAAATTTATGTCCAAAGAAAATCTGGAACTCTTAATTGAACACCAGATAGATAATTTTGATTATATTAAGTTAAAAAGATTCTGTACAAATAAAACTAATGCAGACAAGATTAGGAAGGAAGCATCAAATTGGGAAATCATCTTTACATTTAAGGGTTCTGATAAAGGCCTCACTTCTAAAATATATACAGAACTGTCTCATATTTATAAGAATTCAAGCCACTCTAATAGATAAGTGGTCAAGGGATATGAACAGACAATTTTCAGATGATGAAAAGAAAACCATCTCTAGTCATATGAAAAATTGCTCCAAATCACTATTGATAAGAGAAATGCAAATTAAGACAAGTCTGAGGTACCACTACACACCTGTCAGATTGGCTAAAATGACAGGAAAAGATAACGATGAATGTTGGAGGGGATGTGGGAAAGTTGGGTTACTAAATGTTGGTGGAACTGTGAACGGAGCCAACCATTCTGGAGAGCAATTTGGAGATATACTCAAAAAGTTATCAAACTGTGCATATCCTTTGACCCAGCAGTGTTTCTATTGGGCTTATATTCCAAAGAGATCTTAGAGGAGGGAAAGGTACCCACGTGTGCAAGAATGTTTGTGGCAGCCCTTTTCGTAGTGGCTAGAAACTGGAAACTGAAGGGATGCCCATCAATTGAAGTATGGCTGAATAAATTATGGCACATGAATGTCTTGGAATATTATTGCTCTGTAAGAAACGACCAGCAGGATGATTTCAGAGAGGCCTGGAGAGACTTGCATGAACTGATGCTGAGTGAAGTGAGCAGAACCAGGAGATCATTATACACAGCAACAGCAATATTACATGATGATCAATTCTGATGGACACGGCTCTCTGCAACAAAGAATTGTCTCAAACCAGTTCCAGTTCTTCAGTGAAGAAAACCATATACACCCAGAGAGAGGTATATGAAATGTGGACCACAACATAACATTTTCATGCTCTTTATTGATGTTTGCTTGCATTGTGTTTCCTTTCTCTGATTTTCTTTTTTTTCTTATAGATAAGATTTTTCTTGCACAACTTGTCAAGTATTTTAACATTATTAACATGTAGTGGACTTCCTGCCATCTAGGGGAAGGGAGGGGACTGGGGGTAAAATTTGTAACGGAAAGCTTTGTAAAGATCAATGCTGAGGAACTACCCATACACATGTTATACAAATAAAAAGCTTTAATAAAAAAAATTAATTAGAAACTAATCTGATCCTAAATAATAATGAATCAAAGAACAAAACAAAAACAATCATTAATTTCATCAAGAGAATGACAATGAAAAAACATACCAAAATTTATGTGATGCAGCAAAAACAGAAATTAAGGAAAAATTTATTTCTCTGAACACTAACAGCTGCAAAATAGAAAAAGAGCAAACCAATGAATTGAGCATACAGATTTCAAAAAACTAGAAAAAACACAAATTAAAAATCTTCAATTAAATACCAAAATGAAAGTCCTGAAAATCAAAGGGAGATTAATGAAATTGAGGCTAAGAAAATCACTGAATTTATAACTAAAACTAAGAGCTGGCTTTTAAAAAAAAAACAATAAAATAAACCACTGGTTGACTTGATTTTTAAAAAAGAAAGAACAAAACAAAATTATCATTATAAAAATGGAAAGAGTGAATTCACCACTAATGAAGATAAAATTAAAGAAATTATTAGTAGCTATTTTCCCAGCTAAGGGACAATAACTAAAATAATTTTAGTAAAATGGATGTTCGCAAAAATATAAATGCCTAAATTAACAAAAGAAGAAATATAATACCTAAAAATAAATCTATCTTAAAACCAAAAAAAAATTGAAAAAGCCAAATAAGTTCCCTAAGAAAAATCCTTAGAAATTTCACCAGAAGGGTACTTAAGTAAATTTTACAAAACATTTACAGAAAAGTTTATTCCAATGCCATATATATTATTATGACATTGGAATAAACTGTTCTGTATTTTTTACATTATATTACATTAATTATATTAACATTTACAAATGTTAAAAAATAGACAAAAGAGTTCTACTAAATTCCTTTTATAACACAAATATGATGCTAATACCTAAACCACAAAGAAGGAAAACTGTAGCCCAACTTCCTTAATGAATAGTGTTGAAAAAAGAAAATTAAAGAAAATACTAGCAAGGAGATTAGAACAATATATTCCAAATATCATACACTATGACCAAGTAGGATTCATACCAGGAATACATAGATAGTTCAATATCAGGATAATTATCAGCATAATTGACCATATCAATAGCAAAACTATTAAAAATCATATAATCTTCTGAGTAGAGTAGCTTTTGGCAAAATATAACACTCATTCCTAATGAAAATTCTAGAAAGCGTAAGAATAAATGGATCTTTACTTAAAATAATAAGTAGTATACTTTAAAACCATCAAGAAATTTTCTCTGTAACTGGCATAAACTAGAAGCCTCTCCAAAAAGAAAAGAGGTATAGTAAGATTGCCCACTATCAACACTATTATTCAATATTGTTCTAGAAATGCATGGTATAGAATTGAGAAGAAAAATTAATTCAAGGTATTAGAATAATCAAAGAGGAAACAAAACTAACACTCATTGAAGATGATATGATGGTATACTTAGATAATGAACTAAAACATTAATTGAAATAATTAACAATTTCAGCAAAGTTGCAAAAAATAAAATCAATGCTGAACTATGTTGGTAATAAATCATTAGTATTTCTATACATTACCAAAACAGTTCAGCATCAAGAGAAAGAAAAATCCCATTTAAAAATAGAAATACTTGGGAGTCTATCTACCAATAGAAGCCCAGTCACTTAATGAATGCAATTACAAAATGCTTTTCATACAAATTAATTGCTCCTGGATAGATTGAGCCAACATAAAAAAGATGACAATTCTACTAAAATTACTTATTTGGTGCCATGCCAAGTGACAAGAGCTAGGAAAAAATAATAAAATTCATCTGAAAGAACATAGGTCAATAATATCAAGTAATTCAATGAAAGAAATAGCACTATCAAATCTCAAACTGTATTACAAAGTTGTAAAACATCAAAACAATTTGGTACTGGTTAAGAAACAAAGTGATGGGCAACAACAATACTATATGAGGATCAGTTCTAATGGACATGACTCTCTTCAACAATGAAATGCTTCAAGGGGCAGCTAGGTGGCGCAGTGGTTAGAGCACCAGCCCTGAAGCCAGGAGGACCTGAGTTCAAATCTGGTCTCAGACACTTCCTAGCTGTGTGACCCTGGGCAAGTCACTTAACCCCAATTGCCTAAGCAAAAAAAAAAAAAAAAAAAAAAAACAATGAAATGCTTCAAACCAGTTCCAATTGTTCGGTGAAGAGAGCCATATATACCCAGAGAGAGGGATGTGAAATGTGGACCACAACATAACATTTTCATGTTCTCTATTGAGGTTTACTTGCATTGTATTTCCTTTATCGGATTATTCTTTCTTGTAGATATGATTTCTCCTGCACACAAAATGATGCAATAACTATACATATGTTCAATTTCTTAAGTATTCTAACATAATTATCATGTAGTGGATATGGGAGCAGGGGGGAAAAATTTGTAACAGAAAGCTTTGTAAGGGTTAATGTTTAGGAATTACCCATACATATGTTTTGCAAACAAAAAGTATTAATAAAAAAAAGAAACAAAGTGATGGATTGCTAGAATATACTAAATGTCCAGTAGTAAATGACCATAGTAATCTAATATTTATTAAACCCAAAGATCCAAAATTTGGGCGAAAGAATTCACTGATAAAAATTGCTGAGAAAACTAGAAAGCAGTTTGTCAGAAAGTAAGTACAGACTATCATCTCATATTTACTACAATAAGGTCAAAATGAGTATATAATTTAGAAATAAAGGATGATATCATAAACAAATTAGGGGAATATGAAATATTTTACTTCTCAGATTTATGAATAAGGGAAGAATTTTTCTCCAAACAAGAGATAAAGAGCATTATATCACATGGAACAGATAATTTTGATTCCATTAAATTAAAAAGTTGTTAAAAAACAAAACAAAAACAAAAATTCTTGCAGCCAAGATTAGAGGGAAATCAAGAAATTGGGGGAAAGTTTGTCAGTGAGTTTCTCTGTTAAAAACCTTTTTTTTTTCCTCAAATAGAGAAAATTGAATCTAATTAATAAGAAATCATTCCCTAATTCATAAATGGTCAAAGGATATGAACAAGAAGGTTTCAGAAGAAAATAGTTAAGTTATTTTATACTCATATGAAAGATTCTTTAAATCAATATTAATTAGAGAAATGCAAATTAAAACAATTCTGGAGGTACCACTTCATAATTATCATATTGACTAATATGACAGAAAAAGAAAATGACAAATGGTGAAGAGGATGTGGAAAAATTGGGACACTAATAAGGTGCTGGTAGAGTTGTGAACTGATCCAAACATTTTGGAGAGAAATATAGAATTATGTTCAATGGGCTATAAAAGAGTGGATATAAAGGATATGTCCTTTGATCCAAAAATACCATTTCTAGGTCACTTTGATAGTTCTTTCTATGATGTAATGAACTAAAAATTGAGAAAATGCTTATCAGTAAGAGAATGATTCAACAAACTGTGGTTTATGATTGTGACAGAATATTATTGTGATAGAAGAAATGATGAACAGAATGTTTTCAGGAGAATCTTGGAATACTTATAGGAAATGATATAAAGAAAAGTGAGAAGAAACAGGAGAACATTATAGATGATTATTAACTGTGAATTACTTAGCTGTTCTATCAATAAAATGATCCAAAACAATTCCAAAGGATTTTTGGTCTGAATATAGATTCTTCTGTATTGTAAAATGGAAAAAAATTATTTTACTTTATTTTTCTTGTGCTATTTTTTAAAATTTGTGCTCTTTTTTGCAACTTGGCTAACATGAAAGTATTTTTGCATGACTGCATAGGGATAATCTATGTCAAAATGCTTGCCTTGACAAAGAGGGGTGAGGAGCGGGATGGAGGGGATTTGAAACAAAAAATGTTAAAAATTATATTTACATATAATTTAAAAAATAAAATAAAAACATCACTTTAAAAAAGAAATAACAAGGGTGGGAGTTTTATAAAACCATGACAAGGCCTATGTGAACTGCTATAAAGTGAAGTGAGATGAACTAAGAGATCATTGTACATAATAACAGCAACATTTTAATGATAACCAACAATGAAAGATCTGACAACTCTGATCAAGACAAGGATCCAAGAAAATTGCAAAGGACTAATGATGAAGAAATGCCATATATCTCCAAAGAGAAAACTGATGAACTCAATTCAGATTGAAGTAAAGTTCTTCACTTTATTTTTCTTGCTTTTTTGAAATATGGCTAATGTGGAATTGTGTTTTGTATGGCTTAAAATATACTATTAATTTCACATTGATTACCTTCTCAGTGGGTGAGTAAGGGAGCAAGAATTTGGAATTCAAAATTTTAAAAAGAAAAGAATAATAAAAATCAATAAATAAAAAAACATATTTAGCTTGACAAAGTAAAAAAGGAAAAACTAATGAAAAGAAAATCTGGACTCTGAGTCCTTTAGCTCTCTAACTAGAGGAAGATACTTTGATGATTTACATTTATTGTCACCTAATTGGCAAGTATCTCTGACAGTTTCATACCATGGCTAATTCACTCAAAGAAGAGGACAGAGGCAAGGGTAAGATTGAAAGACAAATGCTGTCTTGAATTCACCATATTATTTTATCTATATCATCTCAGCCTTTGACATTAAGTCCCAGTATACTTTAAATTTCCAGTGCCAAGAATGTTTCATCTCCTCTTAGTCTCTATGCCCTTGATTTTCTCTTGGGCACTCCTCCGTTGCTATCATGTTCTACTTGATTTTTTTTTCTTACTTCTCACAGGTCTCAGAGCTCTTTGGTATTGCTGACCTTGGGCAAGTCACTTAACCCCAATTGCCTCAGCAAAAAGAAAAAATAATAAAATAAAATATATCACTATAAACATTCAATGAACCATGGATATAACTTTAAAAACTGATTTTCTTCATTTTGAAAAAAAATTTTCATATCCAATTTTTCTAGACCTTGAAATTATTTAAGAAAAAGTATTGCTGAACCATGAGGGCCCTTAAGGGACTCTTTTAAGCCACTGATACCAATTAGTAATTTCTCATTGCAATACAAAGAACAAATGAATAATCCAGAAACATCAAATTTGTTCTCATGTCTTTGACTTAACTCCAATTTTAAGTCGCCATCATAGTTTGGAGTTGACTGTAAGACTTAGAAGGTTATGCCTGCAAATCAAAGCTTTTTTAGGTCCTCATAATGATCTGAAGTTCTTGCATTCTGACAGTGACCTATTTATTTCTCAAATGAGAATCAGCTTGATTATGAAAGCATAGGCCCACCATTGAAAGACTGACTGCTAGGTTATGCATTTTGAATTTTTCAACCTCAGCAATTCATGGAAACTGATTATTTAGGCACAGAAGTATTTTCATATCTATTGTATATGGTACATTTAGATGAAATCCTTGAAATTTTGAAATACAGTTTAGATAGTAGGAAAATCTAATGCAATTAATGATATAATTATAAGAAATACATTCCAATTTTCAAATATTTAAGATACTATCTTATGAACATTGTCCAACAATTTTATGTTTTAAAAAGTATCAAGAGATGTGATGCAGGATATTGTTAACAATGTCTATGTAAACCTGACTGCTGAAATTATTACTTTGAAAACATATCCAAAAATGAACATGATGATACGCATACCTGACATTAGATTCTTGATTACTCTGAAAAAATGCCTAATTCAATCTTCATTTGTCTTTCAAATTACACTCCAACAAAACATAAAAACATATTTTGTTGAGATCTTTCCATTATTATCACAGTTGTATGAATGAGAAGATAACCAAGATCAAAACTCTTACTTTTCTTCAGAGTACAAATAAGTTCCCCATATAAACTATGAATGTATTTCCTCTGCCTCCAAATCCAAGTCATTGAGCGGTAAGGTATAGAATTTAATTTTTTTTGCTACTGAGTTAATTTTCAGTCATGTCCAATTTTGTGGTCCTTTTTAAAGCTTTATTACCAAAGATTCTAGAGTCATTTGTCATTGCTTTCTCCCATTCATTTTATTGAGAAGACTAAGACAAATGGTTAAATGACATGCCGGGGTCACACCTCTAATAAGGATATGAAGCTAAATTTGAACTTATGAAGATGAGCAATTCCTAACTTCCACTGCACTATCTAGCTGCTCCATGCAAATATTATCATTTAAATTAAACTAAACCCAATGTGTATGAATCACTAATGCTCTGAGTTTTATAAAAACACTGCTGATCTCATTAACTTGCATCAAAAGAGCAAATATTTGGTAAAATAAATAAATAAAACAAAATAGGTGACTGTTATTCAATGTCTGATTCATGTCTTACTTAGATCATGAAGCCTTTACTATTACTAACTTAATGTGAATTTGTTACCTGCTTATCCCAATGACCTAAAAAAATGATATCCTCATTTATGTTTCCTGTACGATCATCTTGTATTACTGTTTTATTTTATTTATTTATTTTAGAAACAGAGTGGAAAGAGAACTGGATATTTTTTAGTCGATAGGTTAAATCCTGTTGCCACTATTTCTGTGACTTGGACAGTTGTTTATCCTTTCTGGGGTTCAATTGTTTTGTCTATAAAACTGGTTGGAGGATGGAGAGGGTTAGAAGAGAAGACATTTAGCTTGAAATTATATTAAGGCTTTAGTCACAAAATTTAATACCCACACAAATTTTAAAAACAGCTTTTATTTTTAATGTCTTATTCACATGAATTATTTGTAACAGCAAATAATGTGAAGCAATGGTGTTTCAGGGTGAGATCACAAAATATCTCTCAGGTTGGTGTTAGTTTTATGCATCACTCCTGGTATGCCTCCTGAAATATTCACACTACTATTTATATATAGAGGAAACAGATGTACTAATCTTATATACCAATACCTATATGACTACATGAATTCACATACATATTATTTTCAAAATGAGGAAATACTTTAAAATGTTTCTGGCTATAGCCTCAAGAGGCTACATCTTCCCACCCCTCCCAACTCTCAGCACCATTTTTTTTTTCAGGGCTATAAGGTATCTTTTAGGTAACAATCAGCAAGCATTTGTTAAAACCTAATCTGTACCAAGTAGTATGCAAGGAAACGAAGTTACAAAGACAATGCATTTGATAATGCCTACTTGCAAGATGCCTCTATTCCAGTACAAAAGCCTACAAGTGCATATACTAGTATGCTAGCATATACAAAAATAAATATTTTTAAAAGTATGAATAAGTACAAAGTTGTTAAATACAAGGTTGTTTGAGAAGAAACCAACAGTTGAAGAAAGGATAAAGAAAGGCTTAATGCAGAAAATAGTGCTTGAGCCACATCTTGAAGGAAGAGAAAGATTCTATAAAATAAAAGTAAAAAGCAAATGTATTCCAGTATAAAGGCACAATTGATTGGGAGGTAGCCAATAGAGGGAAAGCAAGTTTGGTCAGACTGAAAAATATGCCATGGGAATAGTGTGACAATGAGTTGCGGCAAAGTTGAAGATAAATGGAATAATGTATATTTGATCCTGGAGAGAATAAGGAGTTCTTGGAGTTCAGTGAATAGGGGACTGATAGATTAAAAATTACTAGTATACAAATAGATGAAAATTTTCATGAGGAGTAATACTGTAATAGGAAAAACTGATAATAATATAACTGAGATGCAAAGCACACATTCTGACTTGCATTTCATAAGAAACCATCTGAAGTACTAGCCTTGCAGTATTGCTAACATTTTCATATATAATACTTGATGAGGGAATCATAGCTATCAAAGCTGCTCAGCTTAAAATAAAGCCTAACTCAAGTTTATAATTGGATTCCACAAGCACCAAACTAAGGCTGCCTTTTATTAAGGCATCATTTAATGTCAATCAACATTAAACATTTCAAGACAATTCAATTCAGTTCAAATCAGTGAACATTTACAAAGCACATCCTATTTAGAAAACACTGAGCTTGGCCAGTAATATGAATACAAAAATATTCATTCGGAAATGAACTCTGTCTTCCTTGCCTTGTATACATACATGGATAAAAGAGGTTTTTCTTACTTAGCCTGAGTAACCTAAACATTATGTATTATATTTACATATTTGTTATATTTTATATGTACATAATGCTTATTTATTATGTATTATTATGTAGATGACATTAAAAGCAAGGTTTTGAATATGGATATGAATATAAATATATTTGTTATATATTATGTTATGTTATATCATATCATACTATATTGTACTCATGATATTTTTGGTAGGAGAACAACCAGAATGAAAAAAAAGTAAAAACTAAAGCTCATATTGACTATTTCAGAACATCTAGTTAATAAATTATAGGAAAAGGAGGGTGGATAACCTCCCTAGATAGAGAAAGATACACTCATAGTAATCAAAATTAATTAATATTACTTCAGGTCAAGCTGAGAGACAAGGAAGACAGAGTTCATTTCCCTATGCATGGAATTTTGAGGGTAAAAGACCAGGAAATATGAGAAGAAAGGGAGATGGCCATACTAGAATTTCAATTATAGACTTCATCTACTTAAGGGTCCATAGACAATGGGGATGTCCCCTGGTCATGGCCAGCCAAATCTAGACCCACTGTTCTGTTAAAAGTGGAATGAAGACAAAACCAATTCATGGAGCTACTGGAATATATTGAATAGAAGGCGACATGATCTGACACATGCTTTAGAAAAATTATTTTGATAACTGAATGGAAGATGAATTGGAGTGAGGCAGAATAGAAAAGATTTCTGTCTTGGAAGATGCTAGATTTGAGAAACTAATGTCATCTGCATCACCTGCAATTAACACTTTTGCATTTTCCTTTGCATTTACTAATGTAATTAAATTGTGCTTAAATTGGCATCTTGAATTAAAGTAGCTACATGATGCAAGACAAAAGGAAAGGAAAATCAAGAACCATGACAAATAGATAGGGATAGGACTAGAGATTTAAATAGTTATGCTTTTAGATAGGCAAGATAAGAAATCAAAGGGATAATATTACCATTTTAGCTAAAGTGCTGGCTGACACACAGTCACCCTTGTATGATCCTGAATCTTTCAAGTGAACAACAGAGGTACATTGATAACACACAGCTGGTAACATAAAGACTGTTGAGGACTATATATAACTTTTCCTACTAGATTATAATTCATCAAAGACAAAAACTCTCTTCTGCTTTATGTGGGTCCACTATAGAATAGCACAGGACTGAGAATTCAGTATGTCATCAATAAATATTCATTAATAGATTTATAGATTTAAATGTGAAAGGGACTTTCAACTCTATCTAGTGCTACTCATCCCTCTAATTTTACTGAAAATGAAGCTCTAAGTGAAATAGCTTGCTCAAAGTCACATCTATAGTATGAAGAAGACTACCTTAAAATCCAAATCTCTTTCCCCAACCTCATGATGTTGATGGACTGAAAGAATTTAATTTTTAGTAAGCAGTGTTGTTGAAGTGAAACTTTTCATCAATGGATATGATTTGAAATTCAGATTCCTGCTTTTTCTAGTCTTCATGAAATTTCTTGTCAGCCACCTAGAGCTTTAAGATTTAGTGTTTTACAAATATTGTCTCATTCTATCCCCATAAGAACCCTGATAGATAGATGCAATTATTATTCCTAGTTTACACTTAAAGGAAATAAGATATAGAGAGAATAAATGTCTTACACAGCACCACACAACTTGTAAATATCTGAGGCCAGTTTTGAACTCAGGTTTTTCTAACTTCATTGAGGTTGTGAAATTTTATCCACTGTAGTACCTGGATATGTCTAATATAGATATATAGTTCCTTTTAGTCACAGATTTGCTAATGGTTCCAGGGAGTTAATTAAACCTAAGCTTAATATAATAATCAGATTTTTTTCTTATTTCCAAATATATATATAGTAGAGATATACAGCTATTACTTTTAATCAAAATCAGTCTATATATATAAACATGCTTTCTACAATTTATTTGTGCAGGACTATATATGTGTGTGTATATATATATATATATACATAGATATATAGATATATATATGTGTGTATATATGTATGGGAACATAAATATGGATATAGACATAGATTAACCTACATATATGTGTGTATATTTTTTCTTTTTAAATATTTAAATAGTATTTTATTTTTCCAAATACATGAAAAGTTTTCAGCATTTACCTTTGCAAAACCTGATGTTTCAATTTTTTTTCTCTCTCCCCCTACCTCCCTCCCCTAGACAGCAAGCAATCATACATTAAATATTCTAAGTGTTTATATTTAATAGACTTTCTAAAGTCTGATCTTCCTTTGCTAATCACTTCAGTTACCATAAATATTTTGGCTTTCATTTTAAAGATATTTCCAATGAAATATTTAATCTATTCAAAACTAGTCTTCAAATGGGAAATTAATTTTTTTTGACCCAAACCACCTAAAAACTCTTATAAACTCCATCCCTAAACATAAATCATATCCTGGATCCCACAACTCTCAGTTCTACACTCTTGTCTATTACTTTTAAAGCTTTGTGTCTTAGATTTTTCTTTCAATGATTTTTAGTATTTGTATTAACTGCTTTCATCAAGGTACCATGGAGTTATCCTATGGAGAAAACTAAGCAGTATAATTTCATGCAACCAGAGAAAGGATTGATGTCTCCAAATTGGCTTAAGGCACAATAGCAACATCTAATACAAGCTGAGGTCTACGAATGAGTCTAAGGAATCAAAAAGCTTAACTTAGCTACAACATAGTTACCCCTCTCTTGTACTATAGAAAAGCTATCTATCTTGGACTCTATTGCGCTTCCAGGTCATCTTGTACAACCCATTCAGGATGTGAATAGGTTTTCAGAACTATGAGCCTTCCTCCCCCCTCTAATGCCTCTGTCTATTTTTTCTCTGCATCTCATTATAACATGATTACTACTTTTACCTTAATTCTGCCAATCTTTCTTTTGAGTTAATTATTGTTGATGTGAACCTTAAACATATGATGTACATGTAAACATATATAAAACAAATAATTTGTCCATGTTTAAACAGTTTGACCATGCTAAATACCTTAAAATTGATCTTTCATATTGGCTCTTATATGTTAAATTTTCTCTTAAGTTCAGGTTTGGTTGATAGAAAATTCTGAAAATCTGCAAGTTCATTGAATATTCATTTTTTTCTCATTGAAAATTATAGATAATTTTGCTGGATATGATACTTTTGGCCACAGGCTTAGCTCTTTTGATTGTCGGTAGACATGATTCCAGGACCTGTGGTCTTTTATTGTAGCTGCTGCTAAATTTTGTACAATTCTAACTGTATCTCCAGCATATTTGATTTATTTTTTTCTTGTTTCTCGCAAAATTTTCTCTTTGATCTGGGGGTTTTAAAATCTAGCACTAATATCCCAATTTGTTTTTCACAAAGGATCTCTTTCAAGTGTTGATTGGTGGATTTTTTCTATTTCTACTTTCCCCTCATGTTCTATTATTCCAGGACATTTTTTAAAATTATTTCCTGCATTATTGTGTCAAGGTTCTCTTTTTGGTCAGAGCTTTATGGCAGTCCAATCATTCTTATATTTTCTCTTCTTGATTTGTTCTCCAGATCTGTCATTCATATTCTGTTCTGTTTTTTCATTCTTTATAATCTGTTTTGTTACTTCTTCTCTCATAGCTTCACTGGCTTCTTCTTGCCCAATTCTAATTTTCAAATAATTATTTTCATCTTTGAAGTTCTGTACTTCCTTTTCTAATTGGTTAACTTTTTTTTCATAATCTTGTTTTTCTTGGATGGTTTTTATTTTTCTTTTTAGTTTTTCCTCAGTGTCTCATTGGATTCTTAAATTCTTTTTTGAGTTTTTCTATAAATTCTCTCTGGGTAAGGAGCAATTTCACATTACTCTTTAGGATAGAAGCTTTTTTTTTTTTTTTTTTTTTTTTTTTTTACTAAAGCATTCTCTGAAAATGAATTACAATCTTATAATATGTTTCAATGGTGGGGTTCTTTCTTCTTTGCTGATTCATTTTTTTAAATGAGATATTAAAAAATAAGCACCTCTGATTTGGGGGTGGAAGGATGATGCCTCAAGCTTCCCTTCAGCTCTCCCCTCTTCCCAGGAACCCCGAACCAAGATCTCCACCCATCTACAACTGTCCACAGCCAGCAGTGTTCTTGCCCCACTCTTTCTGCACTCATTCTGGTGCTGCTTCCTTCTCATCCAGGGCCACATCTCAGCAGCACAGGTGGGCCTTCCCAATCAGCTGAGATTCCCTCAGTCTTCATGAACTCAGACCCCCCACTCCATAATCTGGTAAAAGAAAGTTTCAGTGGTTCCTGCTGAGGCTCCAACCCTTTTAGCCCGAGGAGAACCCACTTAGTATTTCTAAGGAGCTAGTCTGGAGGTGTTTGCAATTCAAACAGGTTAATACTTATACTAGGTTTTTCTTCAGATCTTGGGTGGTATCAGGTGGACCTTGTTCTGCCCCAAATCTTCTTGCTTCTTTATCAGTCTATGTTATTGTAGGGAAATCAGGAGAGCTTGAAATTTATCAACTTACTCTGCCACCTTCCCAGAATTCTCCCTGAAAAAATAATTTTTAAAAACTTCTTTGGGACTTTTTTGATAGAGTTTTAATGAATGAGAAAAATATCATTGATTATTTTGTAGAATGTATATTTACATATATGTAAACATAATAACATTCAAATTGGCTCATATCTGGTAGTTTTTCTCCCAACATATGTTGTACACCTTTGTAAAGAAATTTTCAAATTATGTTCTATCACATTTTCTAAGTATTAATAAAATATATGTTGAGCTTCTACTAATAAGAAACTATTAGGAAGTCAAATAGTTTTAGTTAAAATAAATGTTAAACTATACTTCTGAAAATATATGGGGGCAGCTAGGTGGCGCAGTGGATAGAGCACCAGCCCTGAAGTCAGGAAGACCTGAGTTCAAATCTGGCCTCAGACACTTAACATTCCCTAGCTGTGTGACCCTGGGCAAGTCACTTAACCCCAATTGCCTCAGCAAAAAAAGCAAATATATATATGTATATATATATATATATATGTATATATATTACAAAATAATAACAATTTATTTAAAATTATTCCATCTCACGTGGTAACTGTGCCAGCTTAAGGAAAGTATAATTGTCCTTTAATATTCTTACTGCATTGGGAAGTATTCAAAACATTTCAAATATAACAATTTATGGAATATTTTCTATCCCATCAACTCAGAACAATCTAAAAATATTAACCTATGAATTTATTAACTGCCACACTCCTATATGCTAAGTAGGTATCAAGTGGTATTTATAACTGGTAGAAATTTTGTAATGAAGATATTTTATCTGGGAAAAAAGTTGATAATTCTGGAACATGGTTCTAAATGATAAGAATCATTTTTAAATATCTTTTGTTACTTTTAAGGAGATGATTTTATGAACCCAAGGAATATCTCATTGTGAATATTCCCTCTGACAATGGATTTAGACAACTTGCTAAAGCTTAAAGAAAGTTTCCTACATTTCACCAGGTCACATATATATATATATTACATGGCAGATATGGAAATTGAACCCACATCTTGCAGGCTCTTCAACTTCATTCTTTTTGCCATAAAAAATGTAAAGAACATATATCATCATAATCACATATAGATGCAATGATGTTAAAAACAACACATGTTCATTAAGAAAGAAAAGAATAGAGACAAGACAGTTTGGAAAGTTACTACAATAGTACAAATGAGAAGTTATGAGGGTCTGTACTAAGATAATAGTAATAGGTAAATAAGGAAGAGGACAAGTATAAAATGCCACTTCCAAAGTAATCCCAATAGACTTTGGACAGAAAATGCCATCTGCATCCACAAAAAGAACTAAGGAAAATGAATGTAAACCAACACATGCTATGTTCACTTCTATTTTTCTGTTTTTTATTTCTCCCATGGCTTTTCCATTTTGCTCTGATTTTCTCTTCCAACATGATTCATAAAACAATGTGTATTAAAAATAAATAAACTTAGAACAATAAAAAATAAAATATCATGGTGAAATCTTTTCCCTTAACAAGGCAAATAAGGCTATATTGAAACAGGTGACTGCTTTCAGAGAGGCACTGTGGATAAGTGTAACAAGCTCTATCTTTTGGAAGTAGAAGATGATTAGAGGCCCATATGTGCACATGTGTTTGCACATGAACACAAACATACACACACATATTCAAAAATTTTCTCAGTAATATAATATGTATATGATACATATATGTATATATATATATATAATTCACACATGAGAGTGTTTTTCTGTTTTCATCAGCTTTGTTCAAGTGCTTTTGGCAAGAAGAGAAAAAAATTAAATATTCTCTCCATCCATGATTTAATTTTTTCAGACTAAATGAATCCACTAAATTCCCACATATTGGTATCTTTTAAGTCGAATGATATCATCAATAGTTGCTCTACATAGCGATAAAGCAAAGGGTAAAATAATAAAAAGAATGAAGGGAAATATCAAAACTTGAATAGGCAATGTTGATATTGCTGAGTTCATATGGACTATATATAGCAGAGAAGGATTTCTGCAAATTACCTTGATTCTTCTGTCTTACAAGGCTGGAATTTAGGATGAAGAGTATTTTGAAAGAAGCCAGAATCTTTTACATTACCCAGCTCCACTCCAATCCTCATCATCACACTTTCAAAATTCTTATCTCTGTTAACTGGTTAACACATTCCTTTAATTATTTTTGTACTCTTGATTTTAAGCTAATAAAAACTATATTCATTCTGTTCATGAATATTTAATAGGGGGTGGAGCCAAGATGGCAGATTACAGACACAACTCTCTGTGAGCTCCTCTGATCTTCCCTCAAACCAAGAGCAGATTAAGTCTCTGAACTGGTTCTGGAGTGAAAGCTCCCCCAGATACTTGCAGTACAACACATTTCCATCAAAAATTACCTTGGAAGAACTCCAGAGCAGATCTGTTTCAGACAGGCAAAGTATCAGGCCTTTGCCACACTCAGGCGGCAGCACACAGCCAGGGTGGAAGACTGGGGCTGGGACAGTGCATGGCGGATTCTAGGCACCCAAGAAGTCCCTGGAAGACACTTGGGCCACTTTGCTCTGCTTGGGGGCAGGTGCTTTGGCTGCCAGTCCTCTGCTTTAAACAAATATCAAGCTCTAAAAAATGAGTAACAAACAGAAGAGAGCTCTCACCATAGACAGCTTTTATGGAAAGAAAGAAGGGCAGACAGACCTCAGATCCTGAGGTTCCTAAAGGGAAAGCAACCCCAGAGGAAGTCACAAAGGCGGACATGAGCTGGTCCCCATTTCACAAGGCTTTCCTGGAAGATTGCATAATCTTAAAAGAGAATTAGAAGAAATATGGGGAAATGAATTGAGATCAGTGCAAGAAGGATATAATGCCCTACAAAAGAGTTATGAAAAAGACACCAACTCACTGAAAAACAAAACTGGTAAAATGGAAAAAGAATGCAATGAACAAAAAATTCAACTGGTCAGTTATAAAAGGAGCTAAAAAAGGTAACTGGAGAAAATAATACTTTAAAAATTAAAATTGAACAAATAGAAGTGAATGACTCAATAAGACTTCAAGAATCAATCAAACAAAAGCAAAAAAATGAAAAAATAGAAGAAAATATGAAATATCTCCTAGGAAAAACAACTGATTTGGAAAACAGATGCAGGAGAGACAATCTAAGGATTATCGGACTCCCTGAAAGCCACGGTGAAAAAAAAAGAACCTAGATGCTATCTTCCAGGAAATCATGAAAGAAAATTGTCCTGATGTTTTAGAATCAGAAGGCAAAATCGCCACCAAAAGAATTCATCGATCACCTCCTGACAGAGATCCCAAAATTAAAACCGTAGGAATATCATGGCCAAATTTCACAACTATCGCACCAAGGAAAAGGTATTGCAAGCAGCTAGAAAGAAACAATTCAAAGACTGAGGAACTGTAATTACAATCACACAAGATCTGTCAGCTTCCACATTAAAGGATCGAAAGAGCCTGGAATCAAATATTCTGAAGAGCAAAAGAACTTGGATTACAGCCAAGAATAACCTGTCCTGCTAGAATGACCATTATCCTCCAGGGAAGAAGATGGTCATTTAATGATATAGATTAATTTCACCTATTTCTAATGAAAAGACCAGATCTGAACAAAAAATTTGACCTCCAAACACAGAACTCTAGAGAAGCATAAAAAGGTAAAAAGGAAAGAACTCTTGAGAAATATATTTCTACTACGGGTATACACAAAGAATGAGGGTATAATTTGATTTTACTTTGATAAAAGAAATTAGAGGTGGAAGGGCTATCACTGGAAAAAGAGGGGAAAGGAGGTAAAATAA
>JAJPUD010000303.1:575258-627343 GCA_023553655.1 Myrmecobius fasciatus
AAAGGGGGGAGGACTGTTAGAGGGAGGTGGTCATCCAAAACAAAATACTGGAGGGGGGGAAGGGAGAAAGGGGAAAGGGAAGAGAAAAACATAACTTTGGGTAAATAAGATGGCAGGAAATACAGATTTAGTTATTTTAACTATCAATGTGAATGGGATGAACTACAATATGTTGTTTACAAGAAACACATCTAAAGCATATCTATTTTAATTAGATCTATCTTTGCTTTTACTTGATCTGAGATAAGGATTGCTACCCCTGCTTTTTTTTTTGTTGTTCACCTGAAGAATAAAAGATTCTGCTCCAGCCCTTTACCTTCACTTTGTATGTATCTCTATGTTTTAGATGTGCTTCTTGTAAACAACATATTGTAGGATTGTGGCTTTTAATCCAGTCTGCTAATCACTTCCGTTTTATGGGAGAGTTCATCCCATTCGCATTGACAGTATAGTTTTGCTATCTATTTCTCCGTGCATCTCTGTTAATTTCTCCTCTAATTTGGATGCTATACCACTTGGTGCATATATGTTTAGTATTGATACCGCTTCATTGTCTAAGGTACCCTTTAGTAAAATATAGTTTCCTTCCTTATCTTGCTCTCTCAGAATCAGATAAATCAAACCACAAAATAAATAATAAAGAAGTTAGGGAGGGAAACAAAATGTTAGAAAACTTAGGTATGACAGATCTTTGGAGGAAATTGAATGGTGATAGAAGGGAGTTTATTTTTTTCTGAGGGGTTTATGGAAATTTAAAAAAATGATCATGTGTTAGGGCATAAAAACCTCAAAATCAAATGCAGAAAGGCAGAAATAGTAAATACACCCTTTTCCGATCATGATGCAATAAAAATCACATGCAATATAAGGCCAGGAGAAAATAGACCAAAAGGTAATTGAAAATTAAATAATCTAATTTTAAAGAATAAGTGGGTGAAAGAGCAAATCATAGACACAATCAATAATTTCATTCAGGAGAATGACAATAATGAGACAACATACCAAAATTTGTAAGATATGGCCAAAGCGGTTATAAGGGGTAATTTTATATCTCTAGATGCTTACTTGCATAAAATAGAGAAAGAGAAGATCAATGAATTGGTCTTACAATTTAAAAAGTTAGAAAAAGAGCAAATTAAAAACCCTCAATTAAATACCATATTGTAAATTCTGAAAATAAAAGGGGAAATTAATAAAGTTGAAAATAAGAAAACTATTGAATTAATAAATTAAAAAAACTGAGTTGGTTTTATGAAAAAACCAACAAGATAGATAAGCCTTTAGTAATTTGATTAGAAAAAGGAAAGAGGAAAATCAAATTATTAGTCTCAAAAATGATAAGGAAGAATTTTCCTCCAATGAAGAGAAAATTAGAATAATAATTAGGAATTACTTTGCCCAACTTTATGCCAATAAATTTGATAATCTAAATGAAATGGAAGAATATCTACAAAAATACAGATTGCCCAGGTTAACAGAAGAGGAAATTAATTATTTAAATAGCCCCATTTTAGAAAAAACAAATGGAACAAGCTATTAATCAACTCCCTAAGAAAAAATCTCCAGGGCCAGATGGATTTACATGTGAATTCTACCAAACATTCAAAGAACAATTGATTCCAATACTATATAAACTATTTGAAAAAATAGGGAAAGAAGGTATACTATGAAATTTTTTCTATGATATAGATATGGTGCTGATAGCTAAACCAGGTAGGGTGAAAACAGAGAAAGAAAATATAGACCAATTTCCCTAATGAATATTGATGCAAAAATCTTTTTTTTTTTTTTTTGCTTTTTGCTGAGGCAGTTGGGGTTAAGTAGGCCTAGGGTCACACAGCTAGGGAATGTTGTGTCTGAAACCAGATTTGAACTCAGGTCCTCCTGACTTCAGGGCTGGTGCTCTATCCACTGCACCATCTAGCTGCCCCTTGATGCAAAAATCTTAAATAAGATATTAGCAATGAGATTACAGAAAGTCATCCCCAGGATAATACATTATGACCAAGTAGGATTTATACCAGGAATGCAGGGCTGAGTTCAATATTAAGAAAACTATCAGCATAATCAATTATATTAATAACTGAACTAACAAAAATCATATGATTATCTCAATAGATGCAGAAAAAGCATTTGATAAAATCCAACACCCATTCCTATTAAAAACACTACAGAGTATAGAAATAAATGGGCTTTTCCTTAAAATGATTAGTAGTATCTACTTAAAACCATCAGCAAGCATCATATGTAATGGAGACAAACTAGAACCATTCCCAATAAGATCAGCAGTGAAATAAGGCTGCCCACTGTCACCATTACTATTTAATATTGTATTAGAAATGTTAGCTTTGGCAGTAAAAGAAGAAAAAGAGATTAAAGGAATTAGAGTAAGGTAATGAGGAAACCAAATTATCACTCTTTGCAGATAACATGATGATGTGCTTAGAGAACTCTAGAGACTCAACTAAAAAGTTACTAGAAATATAATTTATTTATTTAGTGCCATACTAATCAAACTCCCAAGAAATTATTTTACTGATCTAGAAAAAAATAGTAGCAAAGTTCACCTGGAAGAAAAAAAGGTCAAGAATTTCAAGGGAATTAATGAAAAAAAAAAGTTGATGAAGGTGGCCTTGCTGTACCAGATCTAAAACTATATTATAAAACAGTGGTCACCAAAACCATTTGGTACTAGCTAAGAAATAAAATAGTCGAACAGTGGCATAGGATAGAATCACAGGACAAACCAGGCAATAACTATAGCAATTTAGTGTTCGATAAACCCAAAGACCCCAGCTTTTGAGATAAGTACTCACTATTCGACAAAAACTACTGGGAAAATTGGAGATGAGTGTGGAAGAAACTAGGGCTTGACCCACACCTAACACCACATATCAAGATAAGATCTAAATGGGTTCATGATTTGGATACAAACAGTGATATTATAAGTAAATTAGAGGAAAGTAGTATAGTTTACCTCTCAGACCTGTGGAGATGGAATAAATTTATGTCCAAAGAAGATCTGGAACTCTTAATTGAACACCAGATAGATAATTTTGATTATATTAAGTTTAAAAGATTCTGTACAAATAAAACAAATGCAGACAAGATTAGGAGGGAAGCATCAAATTGGGAAATCATCTTTACATTTAAGGGTTCTGATAAAGGCCTCATTTCTAAAATATATAGAGAATTGACTCAAATATATAAGAATTCAAGGCATTCTCCAATTGATAAATGGTCAAATGATATGAACAGACAGTCTTCAGATGATGAAATTAAAACCATTTCTAGTCATATGAAAAGTTGCTCCAAATCACTATTGATCAGAGAAATGCAAATTAAGGCAACTGTGAAATACCACTACACATCTGTCAGACTAAAATGACAGGAAAAGATAATGATGAATGTTGGAGGGGATGTGGGAAAACTGGCACACCGATACATTGTTGGTGGAACGGTGAATGGATCCAACCATTCTGGAGAGCAATTTGGAACTATGCTCAAAAAGTTATCAAACTGTGCATACCCTTTGATCCAGCAATGTTTCTATTGGGCCTATATCCCAAAGAGATCTTAAAGGAAGGAAAGGGACACACATGTGCAAGAATGTTTGTGGCAGCCCTTTCTGTAGTGGCTAGAAACTGGAAACTGAATGGATGTCCATCAACTGGAGAATGGCTGAATAAATTATGATATATGAATGTTATGGAATATTATTGTTCTTACAAGAAACGACCAGCAAGATGATTTCAGAGAGGCCTGGAGAGGCTGGCATGAACTGATGTTGAGAGAAGTGAGGAGAACCAGGAGATCATTATACATGGCAACAGCAATACTATATGATGTTCAATTCTGATGGACATGGCTCTCTTCAACAATGAAATGTTTCAAACCAGTTCCATTTGTTCAGTGAAGAAAGCCATATACACCCAGAGAGAGGGATATGAAATATGGACCACAACATAACATTTTCAAGCTCTCTATTAATGTTTGCTTGCATTGTGTTTTCTTGCTCAGATTTTTTTTTCTTGTAGATACAATTTTTCTTGCACAAGATGTGTGGAAATATGTGTACATATATTCGATTTGTCAAGTATTTTAACATAATTAACATGCAGTGGATTTTCTGCCATCTAGGGGAGGGGTGGAGACTAGGGGGGAAAAATTTGTAACAGAAAGCTTTGTAAGGGTCAATGTTGAAGAATTACCCATACGTATGTTTTGCAAATAAAAAGCTTTAATAAAGAAAAAAAGAATATTTAATAGCTGCATATTTTTATTTTATTCTCAAAAGATATCTCATAAAGATACTTCTGGTCACTCAAAAAAAAATTCTTCCAAGGAATCAGTAAAATGAAACTACCTTCAAAATATGAGTAGTCAGTTTCTTGTCAAAATTATAAAAACAACTAAAAGCTAACTCAATCCCATCAATTTTATACTCTTAGGACAAAATCAAAAGATCATTCTTTTCAAATTAACAGAATTGACCAGAGCTATATTTTCTTGTAAATGTGTTGGGATTCTTTTTGATGTTAACCTATTGAACAGAACTTTTAAGAACCTCCTTACATGGTTCTCTGGGCCTATTGAATGATAAAATTATGAGCACTGAACTGAATCACCAATACTCTTCTCACCCCTCTGTCCTTAAACTATGTTCCTGCAGAGATAACATTTAATATGGAAGAGGATTCTATCTTTTCACTGTTTCAGTGTAGACCTGAACAATGTGCAGCTGCTAGTTTTGCTAAAGCTCATCCATCCTTATTTTTGTTATTATTAAATGTCTGATGCTTCTTATGTAACAGAGTTTTTTATTATAACTTTCTAAGCTGATGGACAGACATTAACAAAGCAATATAGGAAAGAAATATATCATAAATTTCAGAAACAACCTCATATTTTTTTTTGTATCGGCCCTTTACATCAAAGCGCATTTTGTGGAATTTGGAAAAGAAAACCATACCCTAGTGCAAAACCAGCACTGTAACATAGTAGGTACTTAATTAATATTTGTTGAATCAAATTCAAATATCTTGATAAAATATTTTAACAAAATGTCTAGTTTTAACTAATCTATTTTGCTCATTAGAATAAGCAATTAAGGACAAAAATTAAAGGACAAAAGAATCAGGCAGGATACCAGTGCTTAGTCAGAAATTACACAAACTGAAGGAAAGAAGGCATCTCAGGAATATAAAAGCAAAAATAAGGGAGAGAAGCCATTTTCCCAAAAAAGTCCAATATGCACATTAACCTTGAATATCTTGGCAGATAATTCTTTAACAATCATTCTTTGAAGATGTCAAGTAATATACCCAGTCTATTCTGGGCAGTTATAATCATAGGAAACAGATTTAAAGCTGGAAACAATAAAGTAGTCTAACTCCCTCATTTTACAGTTAAGGAAATGAAAACCCATAGAGGTAAATGAACTTGTCCAAATTTACATGGGAAGCATTTGAAGGTCTAATTCTTTAGTCATTCTTTCTATAATAGAACACTGTACTCTCCTGTATCATGTCAGCTCTGTGACAGGGTGTTATGTGATTTTAATCATCACTGGGGGAAAATATTGGACCTTTTTAAATTAAGAGCCTGGTTATCCCCAAGCTAATGCTTGAGTATAATGCCTTGAGAGTATCCTTCTCCTTCACCAATACACTTTAGATGAGCCCCATTATGCCCTTTACATACTAGGAAATTTAAAAGATAGCTTATGCTATTCCTGAACTTTAATTGCTTTCCTAATCTGAATTTGATCAATGAAAAAGTTGTAGAATTTTATATATTTTGTATTGTTAATAACTTTGTTCTTTTAATTCTTGAATAGAAAGATATTTTTTCATTTGCTTTTGAAGTCCATGATTGCTAATTGCATTTTTCAAAAACTGTGAGCATGTTTTAAGTGTGGCCCTTAGAAGTATAGCTCAGACCCCAGAAGAAGAGTATGATTCTAACTTCCAAGCCACTCTAAAGTCTGTTTTGAAAAAATAAACAGAGCAAGAATCCCAGGGCAAAGCACAACCTGTAATTCTCTCACTTTGGATCAGCAGAGTTTCTTACTAGGTTGATAGTGGCTGGAGTATTTTGCAAATTTAGGACCAGAGAATCAGCCTAAATCAGAGTACTTTGGGAACATTAAAAGTTTTAACCTGAACTGTTCCAGAGATCCTCAAAAAACACAATTCTCAATACTCCAATAAAGTAGCAACAACATCAGCCCACCCCTCCAGAAGTACAGATAGATTAGCCCATGTATCAATATCAAAGGCAGGAAATAATCTTAGAAGGATGGGAAACAAAAAACAACAAAAATCAAATCCTGCTATGAAAAGCAATTATGGTGACAAGAACATTTAGGACACAGATGCAGAAGAAAATAACTCCAAGCATCTACAAGCAAAACTCTATTTCCTTCCATGCAAAGTAAACATATAAATACACTATTAGGTACAATTCAATTAGAATTTCTGAAAGAAATATATTAAGTTATTTTTCTGAGAGAGAGAAAGAAAGAAAGTTGAAATAGTTTTCAATGAAACGGGAGTACTAAAGAGGGGATACTGGAAAATCATTGAGAGATATGGAAGAGTAGAAAAGGGAATTAGGTTGGCATAAGAGGTACAAAATCTTGCTAAAAGAAACAATCATAACAATGACAACAAAGATCCCTGAAAATTAAAATGGAGCAAATAGAAGACAATGATTTTATGAGAAAAAATAAATATTAAAACAAAATCAAAAGACTGAAGAATTGGAAGTGTGAGCCAAAAATCAGATGAAAGACTAGAAAAAGGAAGAATCATTTTTTTTCCAAAATGAAGAAGCATGAAAAAAAATTTTGAAAAAAATTATTCCTTTATTTGCTATTTTTTACTCTTCCTTTTTACAAATGAAAAATGTTTAGCTCTCTTAGAAGAAAAGGGCAGGAGAGCAGAGCTAAGATGGTGCAGTAAAGGCAAGGATTTGCCTGAGTGCTTTGAAATTCACCTCCAAACAATATTAATGTAATGCCTCTAACAAATTCTGGAGAAAAAGAACCAAACTAATGATGGAGTGAAACAATTTTCTATCTCAACAAAACTTAAAAGTATAGAAATAAGAGTGATACAAGAAAATCATGAAAAAAGAATCAGCATCTTGGACACACAAAAATACGAAGAAAATAACACTTTAAAAAAATAGAATAGGCCAAATGGGGAAAAAGACACAACCATCCAATGAATAGAATTTCTTAAAAAAAATAATTGCAGGGAAAGCTTGATGGTGAAGTGGATAGAGTACCAGCCCTGAAGTCAGGAGGACCTGAATTCAAATCTGGCCTCAGAAACTTACTAGCTGTGTGGCCTTGGGCAATTTATTTAACCCCACTTGCCTCAAAAAAATAAAATAAGAGTAGAATTGACCCAACTGAAAAAAAAGAGGTACAAAATTCTTTTTTTTATTTGTATAACATATGTATGGGTAGTTCCCCAGCATTGATCTTTACAAAGCTTTCCATTACAAATTTTACCCCCAGTCCCCTCCCCTCCCCTAGATGGCAGGAAGTCCACTACATGTTAATAATGTTGAAATACTTGACAAGTTGTGCAAGAAAAATCCTATCTACAAGAAAAAAAAAAAGAAAATCAGAGAAAGGAAACACAATGCAAGCAAACCTCAATAGAGATCATGAAAATGTTATGTTGTGGTCCATATTTCATATCCCTCTCTCAGGGTGTATATGGTTTTCTTCACTGCACAATTGGAACTGGTTTGAGACAATTCTTTGTTGCAGAGAGCTATGCCCATCAGAATTGATCATCATGTAATACTGTTGTTGCTGTGCATGATGATCTCCTGGTTCTGCTTGTTTCACTCAGCATCAGTTCATGCAAGTCTCTCCAGGCCTCTCTGAAATCGTCCTGCTGGTCATTTCTTACAGAACAATAATATTCCATAACATTCATATACCATAATTTATTCAGCCACTCTCCAATTGATGGGCATCCATTCAGTTTCCAGTTTCTAGCCATTACAAAAAGGGCTGCCACAAACATTCTTGCACGTGTGGGTCCCTTTCCCTCCTCTAAGATCTCTTTGGGATATAGGCCCAGTAGAAACACTGCTGGGTCAAAGGGTATGCACAGTTTGATAACTTTTTGAGCATAGTTCCAAATTGCTCTCCAGAATGGTTGGATCTGTTCACAGTTCCACCAGCAATGTATTAGTGTCCCAGCTTTCCCACATCCCCTCCAACATTCATCATTATCTTTTCCTGTCATTTTAGCCAATCTGACAAGTGTGTAATGGTAAGGAGGTACAAAATTTCAATGAAGAAAATAATTCCTTGAAAATTGGAATTAAACAAGTGGAATCCAGTGACTAGATAAACCAATAAGAAACAGTAAAGCAAAATCAAAAGAATGAAAAAATAGAAAAAAAAATGTGAAATAGCTCATTGCAGAAATAATTGACCTGGTAAATATATACAAAAGAGATAATTTAAGAATTATTAGAGTACCTAAAAGCCATGATAAAAAAAGAACTTTACTATCATCTTTCAAGAAATTATCAAGTAAAACTGCCCTGATATCTAGAACTACAGGGTAAAATAGAAATTGCAAGAATACTTGATCACAATTCGAAAGAAATTTCAAAATGAAAAGTTTCAGGAATATAATAGCCAATTTCTAGAGCTTCCTGGTCAAAAAGAAAATATTGCAAATAATCAGAAAGAATTTAAGTAATAAGAAGCCACAGTTTAACACACAATTGAGTAACTAGCCCTATAAAGAAGAAGAGAACTTATAATATGATAGTCAAAAAGAAAAATTATATGGACACAAAAAGAAGAAAATAAGGTACCTAGCAACACTGAATACAATATAGGATTTCTAAGCAGTTTTGTTAAAGAAAATAGAAGTGTGGTAACTCTAAAGTGTAAACATGGAAGTTAAAAATTAAATAAATAAATAAACTCAAATAAACAATAATTTATAAGGGACAAAACAATGACAAACTGCTTACATTTCAATATAGGAGATGATACAAGTGTCTTCTCAGAATTTTATCATCAAGAGTCATGGAGGAAGTCTAATCAGACAGAACTTGTGGAGGTGATTGAAAGAATGGAAAGGGAGAGAAAGAGGAATACACTGAGTGAGTGGAGAAAGGAAAAGGAAAAATAGCCAATATGATCTCATTTGATTGGAATGCATAAATAGAAGTCTACAAACAAAGAGGTTAATATTTGAACTTCTCTCTTTCATCTAAACTAATCAAAGGAGAGAGGAATACATAAACACATTATTGTGTGCAAATATATATTTCAATCAGCAGAGAAATAAAACAAAGAGAGGGATAATTACAGAAAGGGTAGATTAAAGGAAGAATTATCTCTAATTCTAAACTAACACTAAGAATGTACAAAAGCAGTTATAACTCTCTTGGAGATGGCAAAAAACAGGAATCTAAGTATACCCATCAATTGTGGACTAGCTGAACAAGTTATGATACATAAATATAATACTATGATAGGGATAGTTTAAAAGAAACTTTGAGAGTAATTACAAACTAATACAAAGTGTTATGAGTAGAACAGAAAAACGACTTATACAATAATAACACCATAAAGATAAACAATTTTGAAAGCCTAAGGAAATCTGATCAGTATAATGACCAAAAGATTTCTCTGAAGAATGTCTTGAACCCTGAAAAAAAGGATTATAAATCATGAAAACTGAAATGGAAATAAGTATTAGTAGGAATTAGATCAGGTAGCTTAAAAAACAAACATCATTCTCCATTATTTCCATCGCTACATAATACTTATGCAAGGAATAATTCTAGTGTGGGAGAACCAGAATATATGTGTGCTTTATAATACTAATAAATGTGGCTAAGGCAATTACAAGAGAAACTTGAGCAGTAAGCTAATGAATATTTTTTAAAAACTAAGGAAAGGTCTACTAGAAGTGATTCAAAGCATTTGTCAGTTGCAGAATTATGTCATTTCACTGGAGGAGAATTCATAGATAATTTGTTCTCACAAAACACAGTTGAATCAATAAAATTTAAGGTAAGGTTAGTCTTTTATTCCTTTTAGGTAAATAAAATCAGGAGTTCTACAGAGTCAGAGCTATAAAAATCAATTCCCTCTAAATCCATATATCTGATTTTAAAAATTCATTAAAAAGGGAGTGAAATTTCTAAAAAGACATGGATTTGTAGGAATTAAGTTATGTTTCATCTCTGTGACTCACTGTCCAAATAATTCTTTACTCTCTTTTGGAAGGAGCCCAGAATTAATGGCATTAGACACTTTTAAGATAATTGCCATCATGTCCCCTACAAACCTGAACAGTTCATTTGGTGATATTGGGAGAAGATTTAGGGAGTCCCAGCAGCTACTTGAGCAAATAAAGCTGTTGAAATCAATAAGAGATCTGGTAATAATAGGAGAAAGTTGAGTGCCCACAGCCATGTTAGGTGGGTGGAGGGTGATGTTACTCCATTTTGTAAGGAGCTTTGGATATGGTCTTTAAAACAAGATTGATAAGAAAATGATTGCTTGCAAGGCAGCTAGATGGCACAGTGGATAGAGTGTCAGCCCTGAAGTCAGGTGGACCTGAGTTCAAATGTGACTTCGGACACTTTATACTTCCTAGCTGTGTGACCCTGGGCAAGTCACTTAACCCCAATTGCCTCAGCAAAAAAAAATTGCTTATTAATTTTTATGTGGTATTAATGTGCTTTCATTAGAACATCTGGGCCCAGAGAAATAAGGGTTCTCTCTCTCTCTTTTTTTTGACCCAAAATTCAAGATATCCCAAAAGACATCGCTTTAAAATATCAATTCCCTATGTGATTAGTCCCCTGTTCTACTAAATTGCTTGTAATTACTCAGTTTGTTGTACCCAGATTTGAAACAAATAACCTTTGGGCAAAAACCAATATTTCCTCAAAGCTCTGCTTATTTTAACCTCAAGACTTCAGAGAAAATAGAGTCCGGGTTCTGAAGTTAATGTGTCTCAAAAATAAATGGATATCATACTAAGATATCATACTAAGAGGAAGAAATACAGCTTAGCTTTGCCACCACACTTACATTACGAATTTTTAGAAAATATACCAAATCAAATTCTGATAGAGAAATCTAAGAAAAATGTGATTCATTTTTCCCACACAAGGAAACTTTGAGAGAGAGGTCTACAGAGACTGGATCTGGTTGAGGGCATGTCTTTCACTAAATCTTTGCAAAAGAAACGTCCTTTTGTGAGAGCATCCCCAACCTACAAGGCATTCCACTATTCCAAAATTGCAACTAGGCACAAGTGCAAAAAGCACCAAAGGCAGGAAGAGTTCCTAATGCATATCTGAACTAATGTTCCATGCAGAAATAGATGTCATCAAGAAGCTTTGTCACTTACTATCCAGTTTCAGATCAGAGACCCAGGACAGAATGAAGAGGAGACCCACTTCTGAGATTCCAGAAAGAAGTGATGATCATAAATTGTGTACTATTGTATAATAGTTCATAACAAAACAGAACCTTTGTAGCTTTAATTGTAAGAACAGAGCAGGGATTCAGACCTAAATAAACACCAAAACAGAAATCCTAAAGATCAAAGGGGAGATAAGTAAAGCAGAAAGAAAAAAAAATCATTGAATTATAAAGGAAAATGAGAAGCTGCTTTTCCTCGAAAGAAAAAAGATGAAATAAATAATCCGTGAGTTATTTTGATTTTTTTAATTACCAGCATGCAAAATAAAAAAGATTAAATAAATTATCAAAAACTATTTCACCTAACTATAATCTAGATCAAACAGATTAAAATAGAAAAATATAAAATATCTAAATAAATATCAAAAGGAAAGAATATTTAAATAACCATACTTAAGAAGAAGAAATTAAACAAGCTACAAGTGAACTCTCAAAGAAAATGCCCTAGGACTAGATGGATTTATAAGCAAATCCTACCAATTCTTTAGAAAACTATAGCAGCGTCACAAAGAACAACTCTATGGTCAAGCTGAGTTTACACCAGAAAGTCAAGGGTGGTTCAATATTAGAAAAATTGTAAAAATACTATTGACTATATGAATAGCAAAAATAAAAATAAATCTTATTATATCAATTGATGCAAAAAAAGTTTTAAAAAGAAATAATTCTTATTCTTGATGTTTTAATCATTATAAAACAGGAAAAAACTGAGCTTTCCCTAAAATAAATATTATTTATCTAAAATCAAGGGCCATAATTATCTATTATAATGATAAAGGTTTTTCCAATATGATTATGTATAAAGCAAGTTTGTACATTATTATCATTATCATTATCATTAAATACAATACTGGTAGTACAGTAGATACAGTATTGGGCCTAAAATCATAGTTTCTGAATCTCAGACATTTATTACTATGTGGCCATGGGCAAGTCATTTAACCTCCAGTTGCCTCAGTTTTTCTAACTATTCATGGGGTTAATAATTACACCTATTTTGCAGAGTTTTTGAGGAACAAATGAAATAATATTTGTAAAAATGCTCAACATAGTGCCTGGCACATACCATATAAATTTATATTCCTTTCTCTTTTCCCATAGCTAGAAATGCTAGCTATAGCAATAAGATAATAAAAAAGAAAGAAATTGAAAAATCAAGCATAGACAAAAAAGAATCAATTTTTTCCACTTTTTATAGATAATATGGTAGTTGACTTAGAGAACCCAAAGACTCAACTAAAAAATTTAGAAAAGTAACATAAAGTTACTAAAGTAAACCTACACAAATCATCAGCATTTTTATACATTACCAGGATAATCCAGAGGAAAGAGAAAGAATGAGAAATACCATTTGTATGAAATACTGCAAATCTACTCACACAGTTAATCAATTACAAAACCCCTTTACACAAATAAAGACAAATTTAAATAATTTTATTTTTTGTTGTTTAGTAATTTTCAATTACTTCTGATTCTATTTCTTTCAGGATTTCTTTCAGGAACGGTTTTGCCATTTCCTTCTCCAGATTTTTTTACAGATGAGGAAACTGAGGCAATCAGAGCTAAGTGGCCTGCCCCAGATCACATAGCCAGTAAGTGTCCAAAACCAGATGTGAACTCAGAAAAATGAACTTTCCTGACTCCAGGCTCAGCACTGAATTCACTGTGTCACCTTTGCTGCCTGACACTCATTATACTACATTCGAAAAACAATTACTTGAATACCAAAGAGTCCTAAGTAGTATGAAATAGATAGCGCAAGATCATACTATAATCTTTGGTCCAGAGTTTTCCATTATGATTTATAATAATAACTCATACAAGATGGGTCCTCAAACAACAGTTAAGGCATTCAATGTTTAACGGAAATTGTACAACCAATATTATGTTTGCAGTGGCTTCTCAGGTGTTCCTATCTTTAGGTCTCATTCCAAAGTTTTGGCTCTGCTAATATACAATTGTGTTACAGATATAATGATTTAGCCCTTAATGAATGGTGCCTCTGGTTGCTTTGCTGATAATTCTGCCCTCTGGGAATAATGTATACACAACTGGACCTCGGCTGTTATTAATTTAGTAATGGAGAATATCCCATAGAATGAGGATCCTGGCAAATCATCCCTATTGGCCAATAAATTAGCTGCATTGTTAGTGCTTGAGAGCCTTAAAGGACAGAGCAGACAAGAAAGTTATTTACACCAATTACAGGGCTGTAGCATGGAGACTAGAGAGAACAGTAGTGGAAAATTAAAAGCTCTCTACTTTAGAATCAGAAATAATGTAGGAAATTTATTGATGCTTCTCACTACTCACTATCAGTGTTTATGGAGTATATTAGTGCCCATCAGAGGCTTCTTGTAGCCCTTCCTGCTCTGAATAACCAGGTTAATGATCTTAGAACAATAGCATGGAAGGAAGATTGTATATTGGGTCCATCATGAATATTGATATGGGTGTCAGGATACTATGTAGCAGTCACTGTGGTATCATATGATCACCTTAACCCAGAATGATATAGGTCCTTCTGTTCAATGGTTCTCCTAGTGCCAATTAGAACATCTATGTTTGGAAGATTGGTATACACAATTCCATGTCATCCTCAACCTGCCACTAAACTAAATATTGATTATCCTGTCCCTCTTCTTCAATTATTGAGCAAGAAATTTGTTTTCATGAAAGTTGCTATCTATTCAATAGATATTGCTGTACCAGTTAAGCCTGCTATCAAATTCAGCAAAATCCAGGTCTATATAAAACACATCATTATTCCCTATGAAAAATGTACCATAGCTCCTGATCAAGATCCTTTTTTTACTAAAAACATAGAAACTGAGGGTTTTGCCAACACATTGTCTGGATTTTCCGTATTTCCTAACAATCTTAAGCAGCAGGTAATTGTGGCAGACTGGAATGGATATTTTAAACAAGATCTCTGTCATCATAATCCTGATTATTGAGGTTCAATGCATCTCAGACACTATGTTTTTGATAAATAAGCAATACTCAAAGAAGGGGTAGGACTTTCCCTTCTATGTATCTTTTTGGATCCAGATTTTAGGAATCCTTTCCTCATATTATTAAAAAAGCAAACCCTTTCCCAATTTTGATAACACTTTTGTCTCACAAATTTTAACTAGGAAAGACCTGTGCATGCATCACAAAAGAAAGGAAATATAAAAATTAAATAGGACCTAAACTATTTCTGCAAATTTTACAGAACTTTCTGAGGAAACAAAAACCTCACTATCTAGAAAATCCTATATAGAAGATGTAATAAAGATGAACTTCGGTAGGGTCAAATGATATTAAAAACTAGACTATTCAATTTGTAGATTATCAAGTTCTTTAATATTTCATTATATTAACATTCTAATCTTCACCTGAAGAGACAGAAATAAGTAGTTTTTAAACAAATATAGAAAGTGCTCCAAATATCATGAAATTTAATTTTAAAATATATTTGGTTGTTATTCAGTCATTTCAGTCATATTATGTGACTTTCTTGGTAAAGTTAGTAGGATTGTTTGCCATTTCTTTCTCTAGCTCATTTTATAGATGGGAAACTGAGGCAAAAAAAGGTTAAGGCCAGGGTCAAATAGCTAGTAAGTATCTACAGTCATATTGGAACCCAAGTCTTGCTGACTCCGGGCCCAAAATTTAATCTACTGTGTCACCTAGCTGCCTTTTTATATTTAGTAGTTTATTTAAGAAAAAAGTTTTCATTAAAGTATCAATAGAAATTCTTATTTACCTTCATATATATTAACCACTATCAATTCTAGCATGAAAAGTCAACTCTTTGATTAAAATCATATTCACAGATCAACTATGGAATACAATGCTAGTTTAAATAGAAACAAAAAGAAAATTAGTAAATTGTTCTCAATATTCCAAAGGAATTTTAATGAGACTAAGTGATTCTGAAATGTCTATATATTTTCTTTAAAATTCCTTTTTTATTTTGCACTCTTTTATACCAACATGATAGTATAAAACAAATAGATCACTTTATTTAGGCTAATTAATAAAGGAAAATGAACAGAAAATTAAATGATGGTTAGTTTAGGTATTTAGGATTAGAAAGAAAAATCCTGGAAAAAATGAAAGTACAAAATAATAAATAATGTCTTTGAAGAGCATAAAGTTCAGTTTAATAACTCAGGAAAAAATTAATGACAAGATAAAAGCTTCATCATATAACAAACCAATGACTCTGGGGGAAAAAAAGAATAGATTCAGAAAACCTAGGGTAAGTAGGTAAATTTCTGTATTAAATACTTAACAGGAAACAATGACCATGAGGCAGTATAAGATAATAAATGGCCTCCAACTAAGGAAGCCATAAGTTAAAATATTGCTTCAGACACAGATCTTGGGATATTAGGTAGTAATTTGCATTGTTAGAGGTTTTTTAGTTGAATTTTCCTGGTGAATCCATACACCAATGAATCACATGTCCAGGCCCATCTCCTTTTCAAAATAAAAAAAAATGAGAAGTAATGTAACTTATTGGTTAAAAGACCAGCCTTGGAGGTAGGATGACCAAAGTTTAATTTCTAACTACAAACCAACTGACATTTAACCTTTTCCAAATTACAAGGTGCTATGTACTATCATAGATTCAAAATGAGCTGTTTTGTAAGAAATATTTGTATAGCACGTATTACAGGCCAGGCACAGTATTAAGAATTTTTTTTAAAAAAATTATCTCAAACGACCAACAGGACGGTTTCAGAGAGGCCTGGAGAGACTTGCATGAACTGATGCTGAGTGAAGTGAGCAGAACCAGGAGATCATTTTTCACAGTAACAACAATATGATATGATCAGTTCTGATGGACATCACTCTCTTCAACAATGAAATGCTTCAAACCAGTTCCAATTGTTCAGTGAAGAAAACCATATACACCCAGAGAGAGGGATGTGAAATGTGGACCACAACATATCATTTTCATGTTCTCTATTGATGTTTGCTTGCATTGTATTTCCTTTATCTTATTATTCTTTCTTGTAGATATGATTTCTCCTGCACAAAAATGATGTGTGGAAATAAGTATACATATATTCAATTTCTTAAATATTTTAACATAATTAACATGTAGTGGTTATCCTGCCATCTAGGGGAGGGGTGGGGAGTAGGGAGGAAAAATTTGTAACAGAAAGCTTTGTAAGGGTTAATGTTGAAGAATTACCTATACACATGTTTTGCAAATAAAAAGTATTAATAAAAAAAATTATCTCATATGAACTTCCCAACAACCTTATGAATTAAGTTCTATTATTATCCCCATTTTACAGTTAAGGAATCTGAAGCAAACTGTCTCAGGTTACATTTGAACTGTGGTATTCATGGCTCTAGACCAAATACTACAATCTACTACACCACCTAGCTGCCTCAAAGGAAGATGTTCCTATTTCAGGAGTTCTCCATAAAGGTGAAATCACAAGTGTGGACAATAACAACAAAAGATTGAGAAAGTAAATAAGGAAATCAGTAACTTTAAAAATTATGAATCAAAATTTTGCACTAAGAACTACTGGTAATTATGTGGTCCCTAAATTATATGAAAGTTTTACATATATTGACAATGGTAATAAAACAAGAAAAGAGAATTAAAAGAATAAACATAGGCAGAAAGGAAACAAAATTATACCTTTTGCTTATGACATTATTACTTATCTAGAAAATTCTAGAGAAATAACTAAAGGAACTAACCAGATCAATTGATAGTTTCAGTTAAGTAGTAAAATGCTAAATAAGCATTAAAAATCATCAGCTTTATGATATCTTAAAAAAAGCCACCTAGGAGAAATGTATTTATTCAAAATAAATACAAAGTGCATAAACTATTTAGAGCAGTCTACTAAGGCACATTCAAGATCAATAGAGACAATTTTAAAACATTTCCTAAAGAAATAATGATTTAAATAATCAAAGTATTTTGTATTTAGGGACAGTTAGGTAGATAGAGCATTGAGTTAGGAATCAGGAAAACTCCTCTTCATGTGTTCAAGTCTGGCCTCACATATTTACTAGATATGTGACCCTGAGCATATTATTTAATTCCATTTGTCTCAGTTTCCTAAACTTTAAAATATAGCTGGAGAATATGGCAAACCACTTCAGTATCTTGGTCAAAAAAATAATAATTAAAAGGGATCACAGACTTGGACCTGACTGAAAAACAACTAAACAACAACATTCCAACTTCATTAATAGGTCACACCAATATAATTTTAAATGACAATAATTTATAGACTCAGTATAACTCAATCATACCAACATGATGACATTCTAAACAAGGAGACAAAATCTTCAAAAAATTGTTCCTCATTTAGAGAAACAAAATGTGGAGAAGGTTAATATTGAGAAAAATAGGAATGGCTTTCTTCTTAAAGGAGAGAGAGGATGTGACAAGTTCTCAAAATATTTGTACCGCCAGCTCTTCCTCTGATCTAAGGGAAGATATAATAATAATGGCAAAGGTGGTAACTAGTTTTCATACATCACTTTATGATTTACAAAATACTTCTCAAACATTATCTCCTTTTATACTCAAAAAAATTCTAGGAAGTACTTGCTTGAGGCACATAGCAGTTATGTGACTTGCCAGGGTCATACAGCTTGTAGGTATCTGGGGTCACATTTGAGCTCAGGTCTTCTTGATTACAAGTCCAGTGCCCATCCCACTATACCACCTAACTGCTCCTGAGCAGGAAAGGCTGTCTCTTAGATCATTGGCCTTGCTTCAAAATTTATTTCCACAACCATGATCAATGAGAGAACCCTTGCCTAGAATAATGCAACCATCCCTACCACTTCCTTGAAGTGCTAATAAACCGCTACCACTGGAGTTGGGAGCCCATAGAAGTAAGAAAGAAAAGGGGTGAGAGATTAGGACAGGGAACATGTACCAAAAAATCAATCACCTTAACCACAGCTTTCTCTCAAATTCTGGTAAATGCAATTTAGGATCCTGATCCTCAAAACCCTGGGAATAGAATTTTATCTAGATGACTAGCCCTGATTTTAGACTGTTCCCCAAATGATTTTCAAGAGAAGTAATATTTTATCTAGGAGTCAACTACCAACTAAGTCATAAATGAGAAGATAATATCAAGTATTCTAGAAACAGTAGCACTTCCAGCCCATCTGAACCTAACCAATTCTAGGGTAAAGGGAAGGAGGGAAAGAAAAAAAAGATGAAAAAAAAAGAAATTTACATGATAACTTTATTATATATTTAAAAGAAATAGCAAATTGTACATATTAGATTTGTAGTTTCATGTACAATCATTTTTCCCTCTTCTACTATGTTATGGAAATATTTGTGTTATTTCTCAAGGTTAGAATAAAATAAATAATATTTTAATGAATAAGTAAAACAAGGTTTTGCACATAGTATGCACTTAATATATTTTTCATTCATACATTCATGAAAAGAATAGTATTCCCAGATTTCAAATTATAATGCAAAGCAATAATCATCAAAATTATCTGGTATCAGTTTAAGAAAAATTAAAAGTTATCACAGAAATAGACTAGATAAAGAAGACTAGGAATCAATGAAATGCAATAACAAGGATTTGATAAATCCTCAAACATAAATAACTTTGGAAAAATTCCATATCTGACAAGAATAGTGAGAAAAATTTCAAAGCAGTTTAGCATAAATCAGATGTAAATAAACATTTTCTACCAGGCCATGTAATCAATTCCATTCCAAAAAAAAGGCACCAAATCAAGTACCTTTCTATCTCTTGCCTATTTCTGGGAAAAGGTGGTAAGTGAACAATAAATAAAACTGATTACAAAGATAAAATATACACTTATTATATGAAATTGAAAATATGAATAAAAGCAAAACAGTTAGAATAGGAGCAGTTAATATGGAAAAATATATAAAATATTTCTTATAAGGGTCTAATAGTGAAGATATATGGAGAACTGACACAATAGCTAATGCTACATGGGAAAAGTGATGAAAAGATATCAACACAATGATCTCACAGTTCAAAAGAATTACATACAATTAACAAATATGAAAGATTATTGCAAATCATTTGCAGTAAAAGAAGCAAATTGGGGCAACTCTGCTCTAGTCACACATCTAGTAATTTAGCAAAGAAACTAAAATGTGGAAGTAATCAATGATGAAGGACTTCAGAAAAAAGTGAACTAATACAATGTTGTTGGAGTTGTGAATTGTCCTATTTTATCTAATACATATCCATAAAATATATCCATTAATCATAACTCATATGCCCATAGCCTTTAAACCAGAAATACCACAGATTGGCATATATCCAAATGAGGTAAATGACAAAAAGAAAGTTTCCATTTACACTAACATATTTATAGGAACACTTTAAAAGCAAAATGAAACAAAAAGAAAACTTGAAACAAAGGAGATCCCCATTGATTTGGGAATAACTAAGAAAACTGAGATACACAAATATGACTGAAGCATAGGAAGATTTACATAAACTGATACAATAAAATAACAAAAAATAACTTACAACAATGAAAATAGAAAAAAAACAACAAAAATCAAAACTGAATAGTGTGAAAATTATGACAAAGCTCTGACTCAAAAAGAGATTTCAGAAATCACCTTTTCATTGCAGAGATGGGAGATATATGCATAAGTAATGTAAGATTCAGTTAATTTATTGGTTATTTTTTATTTAATTCTATTTTATTCTTTATAATAAGAGATGGCTATCTGGAATGAGGAGAAGCGTTGATTTATAGTTGGAAATAATAATAAAAAGACAAAAGATATCAATAAGAGTAAAGTTAGCAAAGGCTTCTATCAGTACTCCTGAGTCAAAGCAATATAGCTAAAATTTATCTAACACATGTCCTAAGTAGGACTTGCACTTCTAAACTCTTCTTTGGGTAGAAAGTCTGAACAACTTTATTGACTTTCCCCCTTTTTCTCTCTTAAAGACATAAATGTAATATCTTTGAATCAGATGTTTTTCTTGGGGCTTGGAAGAAGGCATTTAGGGCTAAGCAATTAGTCAGCTAGCAATTATTAAATATCCAGTCTGTGCCAGGTACTGTACTAAACACTAGGGATACAAAGAAAGGTTTATTTGTTTCTTGAATCAACAGATGTGATAAATATAATTAATAAATTATGTGTGTTATTGTGTGAATTTTATATTGAGGGAAAGTGGTATTTTTTGAGAATGACCAAAGAGAACATAAAGATTTAAAATTTTAGGATTTGCTAAAGTAAAAATTTTACATGGGGCTCATAACCAAGAAAGAAATTTATATCTTTGTCTTAATAATTTCCCAGAGCAAAGATGGTAAAGTGTCTTTTTTTTTGTCCTGATCACTTTAACATATCAATAATAGTGTGGTAAGCTACATGGTCTATAACTAGTCAGCCAACCACCATCATCTGTGACCTGTTTGAAAGGAAACAACTCCTGCAAAAAGAAAGTTAGACTTATAAGTGACTAAAAAGAAAGCCAAAACCCAAAGGAGAAGTAGCCTAACCACTAGAAAGTTGGTGAGGGTTTTTTTGTTTTGGTTTTATTGATGAAGGGATGGAAGTGAGGAGATAGACAACATGCCTACTCCTCAGCCTAATAGCATATAGAAATCATTGTTACACTATCTTTCAAATACAGTAGAAAAAGAAGGAAAAAAGTTTAATGATAACTTTATTTTGTATTTGAAAGGAATAGAAAGTTGTACATAAGAAATTTACAGTTTAATGTACAATCATTTTTTCTATTCTAATATATTATGGAAATGCTTGTTATATTTCTTAAGTTCAAAATAGAATAAATAAAAATTTTAAAAATACATAAGACTCATGAATGACAAGCTGCCCTTACCACAGATATGCCTCTTCTGCCTTTCTGATACTCCTCTCATTACTGGAACTTTTCACACAATATCACTTTTTTCTTAAATGACAACTTTCCTACCCCTATAATAAATCATAGGGTTATGTCCCGGCTTCTCCCCAGCATTTTGCCACCAATGACATCTGAAATGAATAATCTATTTCCAATCTAAAATCACTGACCAATGACTTGAACTAATTAATTTGTGAAATATGGAGCTTATACATTTTGATAAGGAAGGAAAATTGGGAACTTCATAAAGAGGGAAAATCTAGAAGGTAATGTCTTGTAAGACAACACTTCATATCAAAGTCTGAAGATTTTTTCACTTTAATTTCAGTAACAGTGACACCCAGCTGGTAGTTGAGAACTTTGCCCTAAATCCTTTTTTCTTACTTACATGATACTTCAAGATAAACTTTAAGTCTATCCTTCCATGAAGCAAAGTGTACTTATAACAAGTGTCTATTACTTTTATAATCACTGCCAAATGTACCTTAAACGTGAAAGAAATTAAGTTCTAAAGTAAATGCATTGGACTGGGACCCTCATTATCTCCAACAATTTGTGATACTCCAATTTGAATCGTAGTCATTTGTGCATAAGGTACCCTATTTCCTTAACTTAGTATTTCTTTCAGTAGCTGGCATTATGCTTCCCATGTAATAAGTGCCTCTGGCATTAAGTTTATGAGAATTTCTTTGGTAGAGAGAGGCAGAGATTTTGTGTGCTTTATAATTTTTCATCCTTTTAACCACCTATAATGCTAACAAATGCCTTCCTTCATTCAAGTAAACACATATAAATATTACCTTGTTTTCTTCAAGGAATTTTTGTAGTTGTTTTCAGAAACATAGTTCTGTGTGTAGTGACCATGTGATCACGGAATGATGATGAAGATGGTGATTATGACAATGATGATGATAGAATGGAACAAGCATTTGCTAAAAGATTTGTAAATATCTCAATTGATATACACAATAACTCTTAAATATAGGTGCTATATTGTCTTAATTTTATAACTGGAGGAACAAATTTGTTTATGATGTGATATTTTATATTTAAGTCATGAATATTTAGAGGAATTATTTTAGTTGGTATAGAGTGTGGGATGTGGTCCAAACATAATTTCTGGCAGACTATATTCAATAGTTTTTGTCAAACAGCCATTCCTGAGCCTAGTAGCTCAGGTCTTTGGATTTATCACACAATAGACTGCTAGGTGTTTGTTTGCTTCTATATGGCACATACTTAACCTGTTTCACTGATAAATGTGTATATTTTAAGCATTACTATGTATTTTGCTGGTTGTTTTCTAATATAATTTGAGATCTTATACTTCTTTTCCCTTCTTTCTTAATTTTTTCCATTACTTTTTTGATATTCTTGATTCTTGTTAATGTATTTTGTTATTTCTTTTCTAGATATATAAAGAAATCCATTTGTAACTTGATTAGTACCACAAGGAATAAGCAAATTATCTTTATTTTTATTATATCATCATAACTCATTTATGAACAATGACTACCTCTCCAATTATTTAGGTCTAACTTTATGTCTATAATAAGTGTTTTATAATTGCATTTATAGAGTTTCGATGTGTCTTTAGGGCAGCTAGGTGGCAGGGTGAAGAGTACTGGATTTTAAATCAGGAACTCACTCTTATGAATTCAAATTCTGCCTCAGATACTTACTATCTATATAACCCTAGGCAAATCACTTAATCTTATTTACCTCAGTTCTTTATCTATAAAATAAATTGGAGAAGTAAATGGCAAACCATTTTGCCAAGAAAACACCAAATGGTGTCATGAAGAATCAGACACAACTGAAACAACTAAACAACAACGTGTATCTTGAAAGACTCCCAACTATATTATATATTATAAAGCTATTTTGAATTTAATTTTAGATTTAAAACTAAGTAATCATTTTAATGTGCTTTAATATACTGAAGTTAAACAGGAAGATGAACTATTTGTATAGATACTGGATTACTCTTACTGACAGCACTTTTTTGATAGCAGTATTTTTAAACCAGTGCTGTCTTGCAAAGGATTTCTTCCCTACCACTAGCCTTGAAAATTTCCTATCCTATCTGTAGCCAGAATTCAGGAAAAATTAGCAAACAATAAAACTATGTAACAAGTGTGTGCTTATAACCACTAAGGGCCTACTTTTCTTGTTTATGGATTTTCTATACCTTTTGCATCTGTTTCTTTGCTCTTGATTATTTCATTGTTGATTAGCACATCCAGAGGTGGCTAAAAAAAGAAAAATAGGCAAAGCTCAAAGCAACTAGTTTAGGTACTCACTAATGATTTATTTCAGTATTATCTATTTAATTGTTTAGGCTGGCATAGAAAGAGAAATAATTGGCTCAAATATGGCATCTAAATTACAAATGGAGTTCTATTTTCATTTTTTATTTAGGTTCACAACTAACCTAGAAAATTTAAAAGATAAGAAGATGGACTGATTCTTTTACTTCAATACCATAGGAAATGATCATGTAGATAAATACTACAGATTTCCATCTTGTCTAAAACTTAAAAGAATTTATAAAGTTACCTAGGACTGGGGAAGTTAAATTATTTCCTCAGGGTCAAAAAGCCAGCAAAAGTCAGAGGCAGGATTTAAAATAGGTCTACTTTGCTCTGAGGAAGGTTCCCTATACACTATGCTATGCTACTTTATAGATGTTATGAGAATTTTTATTTCCTTTTAGCAAGTTTTTATTATTTATGTTTCATGTTTCTTCTGAATATTTGGCTGACTGAAGCTTGTCTCTTGTTAATATTATCCGGACATGGATAAAACCTGATATTTAAAATGATAGTATTAAGAGAAAAATGTTTTTTTAATATTCCAGATATAAAAACCCAAAAGGGAGTTTGAGTTTTCCAAAATAATTTAGTTAGCTTTATTTGTGGAAAGATGTCTCTGGCTTTGACCTTTGTTTATCTTTTTGACATGTAAATCTTTTCCTTTCAATTAGCCCATTGATTGTATTTTTATAGCCTTTTAGCATTAAAGCATAGATATTTACAAATTTCATATTTAAATCTTTAATTTAGTTTGTTTACTAGATTGATCCAACTCAGCTAATTTAACCTTAATGATGTTGAAAGAAGCTTGAAATCATGATTTTGTTTGACTAGGTTTGGGTGACCTTTATGGAGGCCATTAAGATTGCTAGGTGTTACCAAAATTATTTCCTCTGTCTCTCTGATGTAATTTTTGTTTATTAGAAGTGTTGTCCAAATACCAATCTTGGTACACGGTTATTTTTTCTCTAAATCTTGAATCTGTGCTTAAGCATAACAAAACCAGTTTTATTCTCTAGAATTTTTATCTTGTGATAGCCTTAATCTGCTTCAGTCACCTATCACATGAACTCAATGGGAAATATTTTTCCCATGATATAGATAACTGAAAGAATTTTAGAGAAGTATTTTTACTAAAGGTGGTTTTGTAACCTGAAAAATAAGTGGATCTCATCTGAATAGAAATTTTACCACCAAAGTATTATCTTCTCTCCTTAGTTCAGGTAACTTTATAGCTATTCTAAATTTCTCATCAAAAGTTCTTTCTGAATATACATTAAGGAATTCACCAATCTATAGGTGTTTTTTAACCCATTTTATATTTATCAAGTGTTTAATGTGTTTTTTTTTAATTTGGAAGAAAAAAGTAGTTTCTAAGATGCAATTACAAGGTATTAATTTCAAAATTTTTTAAACATGAAAGAAAGAACAGTAGTATCTCATAGTCAAGAAACCCTACACAATGTACTTGAGTAAGTACTGGTCTCTCCCCTGGCTTTGAAAAATGGGTTTTCTTTCTGGGCCTGATGCTCACTAGACTTGTCATCATGAATTTATATATGTATGTAAACATACATGCAAGTATGTATAGACAGATTCAGACAGAAAGACATAGACACAGAAAAATAAATATACAGACACATGGACTTAAGCTTTCTTTACTGCTTTTCCATGGCAAAAGAGCTTGCATAGCTCAATAAAAATTTGAGCTATGCCACGCAGGATTACCCAAAATAGATAAGTCATAGTGGTGATCTGATGAAGAAGACAGCAAACCACACCAGTATTTTTACCAAGAAAACCCCATGAATTGTATTAAAATGAAAAGAGATATAACATCATAAGTTTAGACTCTTTTTAGGTCAGAAGGTATCTAACATATTCTTGGAGAAGGGTTGAAGATAACTATATCTCCAAGAAGAATGAAGCACTTGAACTAAAGCAAAGAAAAAGCTCAGCTGTGGGTATCTGGTGACAAAAGGAAAGTCTAATGCTATAAATACTGTCATGGCAATAACAAGCATGAACTAAGATAGACTTTGGGAGACGGTGGAGAATAGAAAAGCCTGGCATGCTGTAGTCCCTGAGGGTCATGAAGAGTCAGACACAACTAAAAGATTAAGTAGCAAAAGCAACAAGGCAAGTTCTTTGTAATCTATTAAACATTCTATAAATCTGAATTATGATTATTATAAAAGTGAAGTTGAATGTTCTCCAAAAATGATATAACTACAACAAATTCGCCTCCAGGCAAAAAATAGCAGAGTATCCCATTATTATTTGCAAAGTAAATAAACCTAAAACCAATTGTCCTTTGTGTTCCCTTGAAATCCAAGTATCTACACCCCAAAAGAGAGAAATAAGAGACACATACTCAGACTTTTTTCTTGACTCTAATTTGTTGCCTTTCCTAAAACTATGAAGTCTCCATAAACTGAGAAAATGGATACTTTCTAGAAATTTAGATAATCTATAAAATGTTTGAAATATTTTCTTTTATGTTTTCTTTTAAACAATTCACTATACTACATTTCTAGTTAAATTTAGTGTTTCTCCTCACCTCATAGAAGATTGGGCTGTGAGGAAAATTATTAAGGGGGTTGGAAGAGAGAAGAAGGGAGCCACAACACTTATCAAAACTTTAATACAGAAGGATTACTTAGCATCTGACCCCATTTAGAAAGTCAAGTCAAGTCAATTGAATTCAAATAGTATTTATTTAGCCTCTACTTTGCTCAAGATTCTGTGCTAGACCTTTGGATACAAAGACAAAATGAAAACCACTACTTCTTGTTCTAAGCAGGATACAATATTTACACAGAGAAGATGCAAAGTTTAGGAAAAGAGAGTGACTAATACTGGGGGTAAATCACCAAAGATTTCCTGTAATGTATATGAAGGGGCAGCTAGGTGGCACAGTGGATAGAACACCAGCCCTGAAGTCAGGAGAACCTGAGTTCAAATGTGACTTCAGTCACTTAACACTTCCTAGCTGTGTGACCCTTGGCAAGTCACTTAACCCCAATTGCCTCAGCAAAAAGCCAAAAAAAAAAAAAAAAAAAGAGTGTACATGAAGCCTCATTTCAGTTTAATAGGCATGTAGTAAATTTGAAGATAATCTACGTTAAAATTCCATCTCTCCAACTTTGTGATCTTGCATGAAAGCACTTCACTACTTTGGTTCTCAGTTTCCTCATGAGTAAAATAAAGTAATTTAAAAAAAAATTGGACTATATTATATTGAATATTCCTTCCAGTTCTAATTCTACGATTACAAAAGCCTAAGGTATTTAAGACAAAGGTTGCCTTGAGGTACGGCTCTCAAGGAAGTTAAATTTTTATCAGCTTGTTTGTATATCATTTTCCTCCCATGAAAATAGAGACCATCTTTTGCCTTTCTTTGTATTTTCATTATTTAATCCAGTTCATGGGCCATACTAGCAATTTAAATATTTTTTCAACTGAGTTATTGACTTATCACAGTTATAACATGTAAACAGATAGGTAAATAAATGACAAATTGAGAAAAGGAAAACATTAAAAACTATAGCAGGAGTTTTTGGCCTTTTTTTCTGTCATGGACCTCTTGGCAAATTGGTGTCCTTCTAAGAATATTTTTAAATGAATAAAATATGTGAGATTATAAATGAAACTAATATCAAAATACAATGTTTAAAATATATATTAAAAATTCATAGAACTTCCAGGAGGTATGAGAGGTTTCAGTGAAACTTCCGATAGAAAGTGGCCCATGCAGAAACAATAAGGAAAAAAGAATACAAAAAAATAAAAGTCAGGAAACGGTCTTTGACAAGGTCTTTTAAAGACTATGCAAACCGTGTTGAGTATCCCAAAGTGTGAAGTACTACCTGGGAGTTAGGTTTTCCTTGGTTTTGTCATGTGTTACCATTATGCAGCTATTTAATGATAAAGTTACAGTTCCAAGAAGAAGCTTGGAGATTTAAGATCATTGTACCAGATTGATCAAAAGGTCACCAACAGCCATGGACTATACAAACGAGTAATAGGAATATAATCTCTTTTATGCCCATTAATGAAACACATTTCAATCTGAAAAGCTATTAACAGTAAATGGGCTCACAAAGTCCTTGGCACTCTTAAGCTATACCCAAAGCACCTAGTCAGTCTGACGACAAACAGAAGTGTTTCCTTTAAATTCCAATAAAGGACATAGCTAGTAGACAACTCAGGATCTTGAAGTTAAGTGGGCAGTTGCCCCAAACTCCCGTCATAATTTTATTCCTTGTCTGGAATAGCTATTATATTGTCATTAGGAAAAATCAGTCTGCCCTTAGAACAGAAGAGGTAATGCTTTCTGCCCATCTCCATCTCAGGAAATTTGCTGTGTTCTGGGAAAATAAAAAGACAATCAACATTTCAATCCCTATAAGCTATAACATTTTGGTAATATTGAGAGTGGTCATTTTCAGCTTTTCATCAATTTATATTAACTGGATTACATGTTTTCCTGGTTCACCAAAATATATGCTAAATTTCCTCACATTTATGTAGATATATGTGTATAGGTGTATAGACTTGTCTGAGTACACATATATGTGTTTTATGTGTGCATATTCCTATCGAGACCAGCAGATATAAAGTAAGTGCATATCAATGCAATCACGCAGCTTCCAAGTATGTATCATTAGAAGGCTAATGAAGACAGAATGATTTATTTTCATAAGGGGGACAATGGGGATTGAGAAATTAGGTCACTGAAGACACCTTCAGTTATGATTCAAGATGTTATTTGGTCTGCAGCACAAATTAAAAAATAAAGGTAATAATTTTATATGGTTTTATTAGGTATTTTTTAAGTCTTGTTCTTATTCTATATGTTTTAGTTTGTACAATGTGTTCATTAAAAATTATCTGCAAGCTGAGTTGTTTAGTTATGCTTGATTACATATGATCCCATGGACTTTGTTTTCTTGGCAAAGATACTGGAGTGGTTTGCCATTTCATTCTCCACCATGTTCCCTTTTTATAGATGAGGAATTCAGGTAGGATTTGAGACATGATTTGAATTCAGATCTTCCTGATTCCTAACCTAGTGCCCATTGTACCACCTAGATGCCCCTACATGCCAAATTACTGGAAATCAAGTCATAATTTAAATGGACTAACAAAATTTTTTCACTTAAAGGAAATCTCTGTGGAATCCTTTTACAAAGCAAGTAATCAAACCTAATTTATCTGTTATATTCAGAAATATATATATAGATATATAATTTTCAAAGGCAATTAATTGGGTCTTTAGAAATATTGCTTATGTTTCCTAAAGCAAGGTATAGGTATACCTAAGCAACATCCTCTATGTGATCTCAGTTATTCAGAAGTCATCTCTTCCAGCATGCAGGCAACCACAGGACTGCCCTTCAAGGAACAATCTCAAGCCTACCAGAAGCAAAGGGATTACACCTGCATCTAGCAAAGGCATCTCTCTAAGACTATAAATTGCAGAATAGCTATTGGTCTGAATTAGTAGAGTTTTCTCAATGGCAATTTCCTACACCAGTGAAATAACAGCTCCAATTAAAAAAAGGTACCACTGATTACCAATCCACCAATGTACAAACACACACCTAAAATTCACAATTTATATTCTTTGTACTTTTCCTTATGTATTTGTAGGTTGTATCAATAATTGTAGAATTGAATATTATATCAATTAGAATAGAATAATAAAAAACAAAGAATTTTCTTTTACACAATGTTTTCAATAAGTACTACTTCCCAATAAGCTTGAATATAGTATTATATATCATGAGAATTAAAAGTATAAGCCTACAGTCTAATGGGTACATTTACTGGTTTCCTGTCCCAATCTAACTACTTATATTTAAAAAGGGAGGAGGAAAATAATATGATTGGACTAGATGATATTTAAAGTGTCTTTCATATCTAAATTTGATAACTATAAAAGTAATCACAAAATGATAGTGCATCAATTTTTATGTATAATTAAAATCTTCTAGAAGTAATTGTTATTAACTTAATATAACTCAAATTATTTTTTTTAAATCAACTCCAAAAGTAAAAGTTGGAGAGATGTGGCTAAATTAGAGTTCACTTGAAAACAATTTGGTTGTTTTGGTTGACTACAAACTCAACCTTACTCAAAAATGTGATATGGTAGCCTTCCAATTCTAAATAGTCAATGCTCCTATATGGTATTAAGAAAGATAGTCCCTAGCTAAGACGATCCATCTCTTATCCTTATATAGGAAAGAATTTATACACAGGGACCTTCATGTATGTAATGTCCTCCCTCCCTACCCTCCCCTGAAAGAATCTCTAGTTTCTTCATTGAGCCAATTTAGGTTTTACCTCCTATTCAAGGCTTTTGCCAGTTTCTTAAGTTATTAGCTCATGTTGCCTCTTGAAAAAGAAAATACTCTTTATTACTTTCTACATATGTCAAACATTTATTTATATACATGTTGATTCTTCTTTTTTTACCTGGCAGCACTTTGGAATTTCTCTGATCAACTTCTCCACCATGCCCCAGTCAGGACGCTTATTATTGGGATAAACTCATCATCCTGTAAGATCTTGTCAGCTTGACACTCTACTTCATCACTTCCCTCTGCCTCTTTGATTGGAAAGTGAGGCCATAAACTCCAAATCTCCAATTAAGGAGGAAAGTCAGGGCATACAACTCATTTCTTACCAGACTGAACTATTATAAGATTTCTCTAACTGACTTCTTCACCCCATCACCCCCCCCCAATCTTGCCCAAGCAAAAAGTATAGAGCTATTCATACTCTCAGTCCCAATACTAATCAACATGAAAGCTTTAACTTGTTCCTTTTTTCTTTCCTTAAGCAGTTTGCTGATCTTCTGCTCTTGGTAGCTTACTATATTAGTGCTAGACTTAGCGCAGACTGAGTTGGCTTTAGCCCTCTGCAATTCATAGCAATCTACCAAACTCAGCCTCCCTAACAGCAGGGCCTACAGATTTTTATCACCACTTCTAGCAATCATTTTTAAAAGCTTAAGCCATAACAGGAATTGTATTTGTATTGCCCAATCAAATTTGGTAATTCTGTGGTCATCTGCTACATATATAGGTATACTACATACAAACAATTTAGTGTAATGAAACCATTATTTACTTATGTTTGAACATGTTCATATTTCTGAATCTTTTTTCATGATATTCATATTTCTAAATATTTTTTCATGTTGTCTCCACAACAATTTTTCCATTCTAAGTGATAAGTTTCAAGAAAGTTGAAATTGTGTGTCCTCACTAATATGATGACTACTATAATGTCATATGCAGGTAGACATTGAGTATACATTCCTTTCTCTTGATTGATATATGTCTTACAAATAAATATATATAGCTGAACACTTGTTGAATGTTAATTGCAAAAATTCATAATATTGTCATTTTAGTTGATCAGTAACATGGTATACTTGACAAAGTTGGTGACTAACAAAACTATATGATAATTAATACCCATTTAAGCTATATGTATTCTTACTAATAAAGGAAATGAAATTTCAATGAAGCAGGTATTAAAACTGAAATCAGGAATTAATTCTTATTACCTTGAAATTGTTTGCATATTAATTCCAAATAATATCTACATGATTATGTTGCTTTTGGAAAAGAAAAATACAAGTATTGACATGTTAAAATGTCTGCATAGTATAACGAGAATTTCGTGACAATATGCTAACATAAAATGATATAGAACAAAGGAAATAAAAAGAAAAAGGAACTTGGTGAAAGGCCTACTATTATTAACTGGGCACTTTGGGATTGGTAAAATAGTCTTTCTTTTTAAAGTATTTTTAATTTAATTATTTTTTGTTAGAAGTCTTTCTTACAAAAGCAATGAAAATTGATACTTTATATTTATCACTAATTTAAATACTGTGGTACATATTTTACTCAGGTACCAAATTGGGTTCTTTACTGTGAATATTCTAAAGTCCAAAATTCTTCATGAATTCTCCTGGGTGTCTTGGGCTTAAGAAAAAACTCATAAGAGAAAATACTATTTGTTTATGAGAAAATCATGAATAAATGTGCCTTTTCTCCTCCCATTGACACAAGATGTTTTGTTATGATGGATTTTTAACAACCAAAACACAAATTTGTTGTACATATCAGATAGGTAAGTATATTGCATAAATATTTTTTGCACAGAGATATACTATAGTAGATAGTTCATTTACTATTTTATGTTTGCAGAATCCAAATTTAAAAAGAAAAATATATTTAACTGTTAAAGATGATGTCCTTCATATTGCATAGGAAACAAACACAAACTGTGCAGTTGACTGGAAATGCCACCTAATCCCTGCTTAATTAAAGCAATGTTCCAAACTCCTGTTGTGTTTAGGGAGTAAAAAGTGAGGGATGACTGATGTATGAAGAAAATAGCAGGCAGCATGGCTAATCTCAAAGACTTGGGAGCTTTGGAGCTACATAAATCAGGACGACTTTTTGAATAGCCTCATAAAGCACAATATCATTGCCATTCCAGTCACGACTTTCGGGTGCTTCTTACAGCATACAGATCATTAGGAAACTTCTAAGCAATCAAGTAATGGGGGTCTGATGAAATTTACCCAATCAATGCACAGGTTCAGAGTAGTTACAGAATGTAGAATTGCATAGTTTTGATATGTCAAAAAGGGGGGGGGGCTTCTTTTTTCATTGCAAGGAAACTTACAATGGAGTTCAATCATTTCATTATTTTTATAAGGGCATTTAATGCAGCCTTTCTCGACTGCCATACTACAGTAGAACATTCAAGGCAGTAAGTGTTACCAGAAGGTTATTTCTGTTAATCCTAATTCCACCAAAAACCAAACCTTGCACACCTTACAAAATTAGTCCAAGAAGAAAGCAGTCTAATTAAAGAGTTGTGAATTTAAAAGATCAAATAAATGTGTTCCACTTTAATACAAATAGTACATTTTCAATCATATTCTGATAATTTAATATATCAAACTACTATGTAGCAAGCTTGTATGTTTATTAAATGCCAGGATTTGTTAATTTGTTTGTATATTGTAATGCCATGATTAAAGTCATGCACACTACATGTATGTTGGATATAAATGTAATCCACCAAAGGGCTTTAAAAAACCTATCAGAGCAAGCTTTATATTTTTTTATTTTTTTCTAGTATTAAACAGACCACATTTTACAGGTATTTTATACTTGTCCATATCACATGAACTTATGAAAATATTTTATTTCTAAATGTTCTCTCATTTTTCAGGATTTTAACACTTTTTCCTTCCTCCTTTTTTTGAATATAGATGTAATATATTTCTAAGCAAATGTTGTTTTCATTAAAAATAAAAGCAATCATCAGCTTAAAGCCAGTTAATGTATCTCTCCTAAACTGACTACTGTAAACATTTTATGTCTGCTAAATATCACTTTGAAATTTTCACATATAAGTTTCAATTTGGGAAGTAATTGCAGTGTTTCTGGATGTTATAAGAAGTAACAAATTGATTTTGTTTGCTGACCCCTCACTTTAAAACAAACATTTTGGGGTCATTTCTATTCAATATAATATACATAGTCTAAAACTTAATGAAACAATCATCAATTTGCCAGTTCTGTAGCAACATAAATTGGTCTATAAAAGAACCTAAACCTCTTGTCAAATGTACTAATTGTCTCCTAGTCAAATTTAATTGTGTGAAAAGTAACCACTTTCCTGTTTTCTTTTTGGAAGGATTCATTTAGTTAATATATCTAATCAGCAGCATAAATCTAAAGTAACATGGATATAGTAAACACTATTGATAGATCTGCCAGTTATAAACAAATCATCCAGGCCACACTAGCTGTGAACACAGTGCCAGGAAAAAGCAGTCCTTTCCTATTTTGAAACACATGCCCAAATTGCATTGTACAGTTTTATTCATCTGGTAATGAAAGACGCAATGCCTCTTTAAGTGTTTACAAATAATGTATTCATTATTTATGCCACAGATAAACATAAAATGAGTATTTATCCTTAAGTCTATTTCTATGAAGTATTCCTAGTATAATGTCCAAAACCCTAATCATAAGTCATATGACTACAAATGCTTGATAATAACTTTACATTCTTAATATATTGGCTTAAAGTATACATAAATGTGGACCACTATCTCTTTAAAAAGAGATACCGTTTGCTCCTGAACTTTGATGAGGACATCACTATAGTGCTATTACAAGAATATCAGAATCCATGCGCCCAAAAGTTATATATGCAGTAAAGACTATTCGCCCATGGACTACTAGGAGTCTGGGAATGCATCCAGAACTTAAACCTTGGCCATACAAATTCAGAAATTACTAAATCTTGGACTTGTACAAACACATAGCATATTATAAGTATAAATGATATGGAAAGGTAGATATGTTTACCAAGACAACCTTTAAGACTAAATAGGAAGTCCCTTGTAGCTTATAGGGTTTGGCATCAAAGTGTGCACAGAGAGGAGCTTCATTTCAGCAGGTGCTGCCAACACTGGGAGCAGGTTCTCATTTCAGGACTAGGTATAGAGAATGGTTGCGGAGGGGAGTAGAATGTACAGAGACACGTATGGATGGGGGATAAACTACCTCTCTTTGCAGAGTCCTAAGCAGTGCAGCTAGTTAAAAATCCTGAGATCTGAAGGGGGAAAAAAATAGTAAAGTAGGGCCGTTCTGCAGCCTAGGAAATGAACCCTGGTAGCCAAGAGACACCTTTTTCTTTAATTTCTCTTTCTTCCTCTAAAGGGGATCGCTGCAGCAATGCAGGAGGAAAAAGGCAGAAACGATCAGGTCTCAGCAGTGTTACCTCCTATTCGAAAGGCAGTGGACTTTTGAGAAGGAAGCTGAAAGCTCCGTGCATAATATAAAGCTCCCTATTCCCTGTTAGCCCTCTGTCCAAGCCTCAGACGTCCCTCTTTGCCTGCAGTCTGTCTGTCCGTTTGCCCTTCTTGTTGCCAATAGGTGGGGCCACCAACATCTCCAGCGGCAGAAGGCTACACACCAATTGCCTTTTCTCCTTCCTAGGCAACCCGTACTTTACTGTACTAGTGGGAGGGAGGAGGGCTGGCGGGGGAGGAGTATATGTGTAAAGGGGAACAAATGAATGTAGTCTCTTTGCTCTTCGACCCTCGATACAAAGGGATCCTGGTTTCAATGACTCCAGTTATCTCTGAACTGGGGAGAGAGAGAGGACATAGAGGATCTGTTCCAGCCAGCCTCGCCGGCCCATTTTTTCCTGTTCAGATTCTCCTGGTAGAGAGCTCTCTCATGCAGTTATCATGCCTGCTAGGGACAGCTCCTTGAGCGCGCGCTGAAGGGAGGGGGGAGAAGGAGGGAAAGAAGGAGGAGGAGGAGGAAGGCTGGTGGTGATAAAATTCAACAGCCTTTTTAACCACGGTGGGAAAAGAACTGGGGAATTGAACCGACTCACGTTGCCAAACCACCTGTTCACTCGCAAAGAATCCTTTCCATTCCTTTTTAGAAATACATTTCATACCTTCTGCTGTCCAAAAACAATCCTTCAAAGGAGCAAATAAGTAGCCAAGGAAGGGTACATTAAATTAAACTTCTTTGCCCTCACACTTGTATTCAGCACCTACTGCCTACCTTAACCCCCTAATACACATATAGCCATCCAAAACCACAAGGACGACTTTCAACAATCCATCATAAGTCAAGATTTGAGCAGCTTCATTATTAAAAAATAATAATAATAAAGCAAATATAAGACGGATGGAGGAGCAAAGGGACATTGATCAGAAGAGGGCTCAAGCAAGCGAGAAAGGAAAAATTAAAAGGAGAAATAGGAGGGCATAGTACAACATATATAAGGTCCCCAATATTCGCAGGAGCCCATTCTTACCGATGTGAATGATTGAATCCGCAATCACTGAGTCCCAGGTTCGAGACCAGCAGATGGACATAACCAAGAGCAAGGGAAAAACTTCCATATCCTCCTGTGTTGTATATGGATGTGTGTGTTTTTAAATCTATATCTATATTTATATCTGTACAGTCGGAAGAGTTTCAGGAAACGATGGAGTTTAGAGAGGCTTTAAAGGAAAAAAAAAATCCGATTGTTGGAAGAAAGGTTTGGCAGCTGACGAAGAAGGCGAAGGGATATGAGGATAATTCCAAAACCAGAAGGGCTCCTTCGCTTAGCTGTGTCACTTTGAAGGGCTTTTTGGCATCCCCAGAGTTGTTTGCAGTTTGACTAAAGAAATGCATCCAGCCTTGAGTGCTGTGGGGCAGCTGTGGTTATCAAACCAGCCCCATCTCTTAGGCAGGCTGGCTGGAGGGAGGGCGGCGGGGCCAGAGAAGAATCCGTCCAGGTTTAGCCCGATGGCAACTTCCAGCAACCCGTAGCCCCCGCCCCCACCCCGCCCCTACCCCCTGCCGGATGTTCGACGCCCCTCCTCCCTCAACCAAAATAAATAAATAAATAAATAAATAGAAGCCCAAAACATCAACCTCCACCGAAACAACCCGTGGAGAATGCCTAATTCTTGCCTTCGTTGAAAAAATAATAATAACAATAATTCAATACCAATACCAGAGAAAGCAGCGAGATTCCTGCAGGCAAAAAAAAAAAAAAAAAGCCCCTTTGCCAAGGTGGGGGGTGGGGGGCGCAGTAAACTTCGAGGTAATGCAGATAGTAATGCAGAGAAAATTCCCTTTCTTCAGAAGGAGGGGAAAGCCCAACTGTCTGGCCGTAATGCCAGGTAGTGGAGCAGGCGATCGGCCGGCTGGCTGGCGGGAGCAGCGGTGTCTGAAGCAAGGCAAAGGAAAGCAGCTGATAGGTTTGTAGGCTCTTTTTGGAGCTTCCTGGCTGGATGGATGCAGTGACAGAGAGAGAAGGGAGCTTGGCAGCTTCAACCCCAGCCTGCACGTTGCCTAGATATGGATCACCTAGGAGAAGGAGCGAGCGAAAGAGATAACAGTGCCATCAAGCAGAGGGAGAAAAGAGAGAGGGAAAGAGAGACAGAGAGCTTCTCTCTAATAACCACCTCCTCCCCCTATCTGCAATCCGAGGGAGAAACAAAATAGTGCTCTCATTTCCGTGGAATCTTCAACCAAGGGGTGGGGGGGGAGGAGTTAAGGGGGGAAAAAACACAAGCTCCTGAAATATTATTTTTAATAGGAAGGCCTTTTTTAAAAAGCCAAAAGTCACCTACAAATTCTATCTTGATCTTTTAACCTTGCAATTACAACAGGTATCACTTTTCCTGTTCTTGAATGGAATTAGCCTGGTTGATTGAAAAATCAGGGACACCTAGCCACTAAGGGAGGAGACCTAGAAAGCTATTATTAAGCTCCTAATTTCAAAGTTTTAAAAGGACAGATGATGCCCATTACTTTCCAAACTGTGTTCTTTTCCCTCCCTTCTCTTCCCGTGATTTTTTAAGAGGGAAGGGGGTGGAGGGAATTTGAGAATTATGGAAATTAAACTAAATCAAATTGAAGAACAGTATTATTTCATTGAAATATGTAACCAAAATATTATATCATAGAAGAGAAAGCTTAGTAATTATTTTATACAGATAAAATCCGAAGGAAGGAGTTACTCTTCCATGGAGAATGTTTTGGTAGAGCTGAATGACAGCTCTGCCAGAGAACAGATTTTTTTTTTTTTTTTTGTCTAAGCTTTTACCACATAGCTTAACCATAGCACCCAAACCTGGTCTATATGGCCCCTTCTAATCTAGTATTTAATTTATCTTCCAAAGGGCTTTATTTGGGACTTTTTAAAAAATTCAGATGACCCAGGGTCCAATTCAGTAAAAGACATAGGTAGATATGATAGTACTTAAGGATAATTAGGATTAAAGTCCCTTAGGGGATTTTGAGGCTACTTCACTTGCACTTCAATGTCATTTATAACATCCCTTAAGATTCACTCCCACTTTTCTTTAACCTCATTAATTCCTCCTCTGATAATTGGACCTTTCCCTCCTTTTTAAAGTCCTTATAGTCATCATTCTTTAGACCAGAATCTAAATTTACACATTACACTACATACACACAAACTCCAAAGCTCCTCCTCCAACAATTTGCTTTTTATTTGCATTCTGTACTTGCATATTTTAAACCCTCACTGACAATGTAACAAAGGGCAGAAGTGGCAGTGAGAATTAACTTTTTAGAGGACCTACAATCAAATCCTTTCTCAGATATATACTGGTTGTGTGACTGGATAAGTCATTTGAACTTTTGTGATTGCAATAACTCTCTAAGTCTTTAAGTTGTAGAAGAAATGTTCACCTATATTTTTTACCTCTGAGAGGTTTCTACATTGAGGGAATCACAAATCTAGTTTCCATCCCTATGCCTACATTTCATGTCACTTATCTGAAACATTCTCTGATTCTATCAGTCCTTAAGAATCTTTCATAAGCTACAGCTTCTCTCAAGTTATCCCATTGACTTTTATAACCAGGATATAGATATATATTCATATTTACATAAATACATATGCATATAACAAGTAAAAAACATACTTAATGTGCCTGTGTTTTCTTCAGATTATACATCTACATTTTACGCCAGTTTCAGTCTCCTTTCCAATCTTAAAGGCAGCTAGGCATAATGTGTAGTGCAGTAGATCTATAATCAGGAAATCCTGAATTCAAACCTAAACTCAAGACACTAGCAGTGACTTTAGATAAATCAATTAATCTCTATTTGTCTCAGTTTTCCCAACCGTAATATAGAAGGAAATGATAGCCTCTACTTTGCATTATAATTGTATAGTTAGAGATCCATGGAAAGTAAACTAAAAAAAGTAGTGGAAAGAACTTTAGCAAAGCTAGAGGATATGAAATAAATGCACATAAATCATTTGAATTTCTATATATTAAGAAAAATTCCACTTAAAATAATTACAAGTATCTTTTTTATTTTGCTATGTTGTGGAAATGTGGGTTTTATTCCATAAATTAAAAATAAAATTACTGTGAATATTTAAAATACTTGCGAGTCTGTCTACCTACCAAAATATGCTTAAGAACATATATGGCAATAAATACAAAACATATTTCATGAAAATAAAAGCAGATCTAAACAAGTGGAGGAATATGAATGGTTCATGGGTAGGCAGAGCCAATATAATAAAAAACACAATTCTACCTAAATTAGTTTATCTATCCAATACCATACCAATCAAACTAGCAAATGAGCTAATTAAAATTTTCAGACTTTGTTACAAAGTAAGTACCATCAAAATAATCTGGTATTGACTCAAATGGAGTGGTTTGAACAGTGGGAATTGACTGGGTACACAATAAATAGTAATAAATTAGCCTAATGTTTGATTAAGCCCAAAGATCAAAGCTCTATGGCAAAAAATTCACTATTTGACCATACCTGTTGGAAAAAGTGGAAAGCATTTTGGTAGAAATTAAGCTAAGATTTAAAACTCATAGCATATACCAAGAGATAAGGTCAAAATAGGTACATGATTTAGACATATATGGTGATAAAATCAATTTAAGGGAGCATGGAAAAATGTATGTCAGTTTTTTGCATAAGGGAAGAGCACATGACCAAACTAGACAAAGAAATGAGCAAGGAAGGTAGAATAGATAGTTTGTTTGTTTTTTTAACATGAAATTAAGTTTTTGTACAAACTAATGCAGCAAAATTAGAAAGAAAACAGGAAACCAAAGGGAAGTTTTACAAGTTTCTATGATAAATGGTCAAATAATAGGAAAAGGCATTTTTCAGATAAAATCAAAACTGTCAATAGTTACATGAAAGAAAATCTCTAAATTACTAATAAGCAGAGAATTGTGAATGTAAACAACTCTGAAATACCACCTCTTACTTATCAGATTGGCTAACAGGACAAAAAAGGAAAATGACAAATGCTGAAGAGAATGTGGAAAAATAAGAATACTAATGGATTATTAGCGTAGTTATAAATTGGGCAAATCGTTCTGGAAAATGATTTTGAATTCTATCAAAGGGCTACTAAATTGTACATATTCTTTGACCCAAAAATGCCACCACTAGGTCTGTATCTCAAAGCAATAAAAGAAAAAAGTAAATTATTTATATGTACAAAGATATTTATAGTAGCTTATTTGTGGTAGAAAAGAATTGTAAATAGAAGGGTGCCTACCAGTTGAGAAATGGCTGAACAAATTGTGCTATATGTTCATGATGAAACAACTACAAGGAACAATTAAGAGGAATGTTTCAGAAAAATCTGAGATGATTTATATAAACTAGTACAAAGTAAAATGAGCACAATAAGGAGAAACTGTTTAAGATTTAGCTACTCTCATCAATAAAATGACCTAAGATACTTGCAAAAGTCTCCTAATTAAAAATGTTATCTACTGCCAGAGAGATAGCAAATGAACTCTGAGTGCAGATATAAGTATACTGTTTTCATTTTATTTTTCTTGATTTTAAATTAAATTAAACTTATTTCTGTTACATTTTAAATTTTGAACTGTGTCCTTCCCTCCATCCTACTCTGTGCTAAAAAAAGGACCCCCCCATACACATACACACAAAACCATACTACACATACTTCTATTATTTATAAATTCATTCTCTGGAAGTAGATAGCATCTTCCTTCATACAACTTCTTTTTAGTTGATTTCAGTCCTTACAATATTCATAATAATTTAATTTCTCATAGTTATATCTTGAACAATATTGTAGTTGTCATATACCACATTCTCTAAGAGATAGCCACTGTTAGACACATAAAAACACACTCGCATACCTACATGAACAGCCACATAAATACATAAATATGCATCTGTGTATGTGTAAAATTATTCTATACATACATCTATAATTTTTCTCTGAATGCAGACAGCATCTTTCTTCATATGTCCCTAATAGTTAATTTAGGCATTTGTCACAGACAAAATAACTTGTCTTCTCAAAATTCTTCTTAAAACAATATTGCTATCATGTGCACAACATTTTCTTGTTTTTGCTTCATTTTTCTCTTTATTATTTTGTGCAAATCTATTCATGTTTTTATAAGAGCCTTAAGCTCATCATTTTTGTTAGCACAATATTATTTCATCACAATAATTTACCACAACCTGTCCATGCTTCTTCAGTAGACAAACATCCTCATAATTTCCACTTCTTTATCAATACAAGAGAGCTGCTATAAACATTTTAGAACTTATAGGTTCTTTTCCTTTTTTCCCTAAACATCTTTGGAAATACACTAAGTAGTGATATTATGAGGTCAAAGTGTATAGGTAGTTTAATAACTTTTTGGGTATAATTTCATATTGTTCTCCAAAATTGTTGAATCAATTTACAATTCCACAAAAAATGAATATGTTCTAATTTTTTTACATCCCCTTCAACATTTTTTACTTTCCCTCTCAATTATTTTAGTTAATAGGCATAAAATAATATCTCCTGGTTCTTTTACTTTGCATTTTTCTCATCAATAATAATTAGTCTTTTTTCATAGGACAATAAGTTTTTTGATTTCTTCATTGGAAAACTTCATATCCTTTACCCATTTACTAATTGGGGCATGACTTGTATTCTTATATATTTGACAAAGTTCTTTTATATTTGAGATATGAAATTTTTATCTGATATACTGTCTATATTTTTTTCCGCTTTTCTGCTTTCCTTCTGATCTTGGCTATATTTGTTTTACTTGTACAAAACCTTTTTTTTTTAATTTAATGTAGTTGAAGTTATTCATTTTAAACCTAAATGCTCTCTATCTCTTATTTTATAAATTGTTTGCCTCTCCATAAGTCCTATAAGTAATGTTCCATGTTCTTCTAATTGCCTTGTAATATCTCTCTTTTTATCTAAGTTATGTATTCATTTTGACCTTATCTTGGTAAATGGTGTAAAATATTGGTCTTTACTCATTTTCTGCTATATTGTTTTCTAGTTTTTCAATAATTTTTACCAAATAAGGAATTCTTATCCCTAAATCTTATGTCTTTTTATTTGTCAAATATGAAGTTGTCATGTTTATTTGCTATGGTAAATTCTGTCTTCTCTATTTCATTGATATATCTTTCTGTTTCTTAGACACTACCATATAGTTTTGATAATTATTGCCTTTTAACTTAGTTTAAGATTTGGTACTGCTAAACCTTCCTTTCACTTTTTTTTCATCATTTCCTTTGATACTATTAACTTTTCTTCCAAATGAATTTTGTTATTTATTTTCTGATTCAATACAATAAATTTTTGGTAATTTAATTGGTATGAAGTGAATATGCAAATTAGTTTGGGTAAAATTGCCATTTTTTTATATTACCCCTACTAACGATGGCATTTAATGCTTCTCTAATTATGTAAATCTGATTTTATTTGTGTAAAAAGTTTTTTTGTAATTCTGTTTATATTCATTCCTGAGTTTGTTTTGATGAGTGTACCAGGTATAAATACCTGGTATAAATACCTGGCCTAAATGGTATAAGTACTGTCAAGAGTTATTTTAAATATTTTAAATTCTGATTTTTATTCCATTCTGCTATTTGTTTCCATTTAAATAAGTTCCTTTCATTCACATTCAAAGTTATAATTATTAGATGTGTATTCCTTCCATTTTTTCCTTGCTGTTTGTCTTTCTCTTCCTTTCTTCTTACCCATTCCTTCAAATGTATAATTTATTTCTTAATATTACCTTCCTAATCCACACATCTTCTAAGAGTCTCTCCTTGACCTCTCATTTGATCCTATTTCTTAATCTATACACCCTACTAAGAGTCTTTCCTTTATTTTATCCCCTCACCCTCATATTTCTCTATAAATTAAGAAGACTTTTCTACACACACACATACACACACACATATATATGTATGTATAAGTATATATACTTATATATATGTATAAACACATATATGTATATATTTCCCTCTTTAACCCAGTGTTGATGGGTATAAGGTCTAAGCATTACCAGTCCTCCACACTTTCCTGTTTTCTGCTGTGACATTTCTTCCATTCATGCATTGTTTGTATGACATAATTGTTCCATTTTACCTCTCCCTACTCGATTTAATTTTTTATAACCATCCCATCATGTTCAACTCAACCCCAAGCCTTCTATCTATATACTCTCTTTCAAACTACCTAGTAATAATGATGTTCTTACAAGTTACATATAATGTGTTCCTACATAAAAAAATAAAGAGTTTCCTTATTGAGTCTGTTGTAATTGGACTTTGATGTTTGTCTTTCTATATTTCTCCTGATTTTTGTTGGTCAAATGTTCTGTTCATATCTGGGCTTTCCCTCATAGATAGCTGAAAATTATTCAATTCATTCAACATCTATTTTTTCCACAAAGGATTATGTTCAGCTTTGCTGGGTAAATTATTCTTGGTTGCAAATTCCGCTCCTTTGCTCTTCAGTATATCCTGTTCTGTGCTTTTTGGTCTTTCAACTTATAAGGTGCTAAATCTTGTGTTAACCAGACTGCAGCTCCACAGTATTTAATTTGATTCTTTTTAATTGGTTGTAATTTTTTTTTCCTTGACCTGGGAGCTTTGAAACTTAATTATGATGTCCCTATGAATTTTCATCTTGTGATCTCTTGGTAATTAGTGAATTTTTTTCAACTTCAATTCTATCCTCTAGCTCTAAAACTTCAAGGTATTTTCCTCAATTTCTTGAAATTTGTTTAGATCTTTTTTTAATAAATTTCAGATAGTCAAATGATTCTTATATTGTCTTTCTTTTTTAAAAAAAAGACCAGTTGTTCTAATGAGATGTTTCATGCTATCTTCTATTTTTTTTTCATTTCTTTTGATTTTATTTGATTATTTCTTGGTTTCTTATAAAAGCTTCCTCAATTTTAAAAAAAAATCTCAATTTTAAGAAGTTATTTTCTTCTGCAATTCTTCTTTTTCCAATTGATTGACTTTTCTATAATTTTCTTGATTTTTTTGTATGACTTATTTTTCCCCTATTTTTCCTCAATCTCTCATTTAATTTTTAAAATTCTTTTTAAGCTCTTTCAAGAATTCTTTTTGGATTTGTGGCCATTTTACATTTTTCTTTAAAGTAGAAGAAAACAGAATTTTTCTGTTGTGATTTCACTATCTTTTTCTGAGTTTGAACCCAGATCTTCCCTTATCATCATAAGAATTATCTATAGTTGGGTTTGTTCTCTTTTGTTTACTATTCTTAGTTGCTATTTCTTAACTTCATATTAGAAGCAGATTCTATCTCAGGCTTCAAATTTTTCTTGCTGTTGTTTTCTGAGTTCTATCTAGAGACCTGATCTCAGACACTTTTCTCTCCCCTTGAACTTTCATCAGGACTCCCACAAATGCTGTCACTGCACACATGCTTTTATTCCCCAGAAAGGCTGTCATTGCACATCCTGAGAATGTAAACTTTCATTGACCACTCTGCCTAGCAACCAAATTCAGGAATTCTCTTCTCTATCTAGTGACCATAACCAGCATTTCCTACCTCTCTGAGATTTCACTCACCACTATGTGCTTGCTTCTCTTCAACCACAGCCACAGCCTGGGATCATGTTCTTTTCAGGACATCTGGGACTTAAATGCAGTATCACAGGAGAACCCTCTAATTTTCCACTAATCAACATTGTCTACGGGGCAAAAATAACTGAACCTGAGGATGCCTCTGACATAGCAGCCCCAAAGCTTGTTGTTTATTTATTTGATTGTCCCCAGGGTTCATTGTTTGTTAATTCATTTATCTACTCCAAAGTACCTGCATTTCAATCAGGCCAGACTACTACCCAGAGAGGTTGGCCTTTGCTAAAGTGCAGATATCTTTGAGCATCAACAAACAAGTCCAAGTGACTTGTGGCTGTGACTATAGGTAAGGAGGAGTGAGCATGCTGTGGCGTGATCCCAGAGGGATGTGTCCTTGTCGATTGTGGTCACTGACTAGAGAAAATAGAGACCCTAGATTTGGTTCTAGGGTACAAGAGTAAAGTGAAGTTTGTAATCTCAGGAAGGACTGAAGGAAATAAGAGAGCCTTTGTCTTAGGGTACACAATTGCTTTATCCCAACTATTAATTATTTCTGTTACACAAAAGTTCATTTTGAGGCATAATTTTACCTTGTTTCTGGGGAAATTTGGTATACTCAGTAACTTCCTATCTTATTCCACCATATTCCCAGAATCCTCATCTCCTACTTTTTTTTTTCAAATCTAGCTAATATGGAATGTATTTTGTATGACTTCATAGGTATAATGGAAAGCATATTGCTTGCCTTCTCAGTGTATATGGGAAGGACTGGAGGAAAAAAAAATTGGAACCCAAAATTTAAAAATAAATGAAAAAATTGTAACCATAATGTTTGTGTAATAAAAAGTAAAAGCAAGGTAAATAAGAGTGTATTATCCTTTGAGATATTTATTAATAATAATTAAAACCCATAATATTAAAGAAAGAAAATCTTATCACTGGTCCAATTTCTTTCCCCTGCCCTTTCTGACTTTAATCTGTGTATCTAAAAATTTAGAAAATATGGCTTCCTAATCTGTTTAAATATCAAAAAGTGTTATACCATTAAGTAAAAATAAAGTTAATTTATTACTATTATTAATAATTATATATTTTAAATTTTCATACATATTTAATGTTCATATTATACAGTGTGACCCCAAAATCATCCAAGATATTAAAACATTTGGAAAACCCTTTGTTATTGCAGTATATCATGTTAATATACACACATATATATGTATATAAGTGCATGGATATATGCATATACATTGTGTACACATGTATGCATATACATTGTGTAGGCATGTGTGTATAAGGGTTCACATTCAAAGATTTTGAATGGTATTCATGATCAATAAATTTTGGAGATCATTATAATAAAGAATAAAGACATCATAAGTATTTTAAGAGGTTGAACAATAATAAACACATTTATTTTTAGAGCATTGAATAACAAAAATAATAATCAAGAAAAAAATATGAGATAAGAAATACACTTAAATGTAGAATAAATGAAGCCATCACAAATAAGTGGGTCAACTTTACAAAACACATGAGATATAGGCAGTGATTAGTGGAATACATATTTCTGAAAATACATTTAACATCTTTAAAAGGAAATAGTGAACTGAGAATTAAATCTTAAATATTAGAGAACCAGCAAATTAATAACACTGAAGCAACTATAAGAGGAAGAATCTAAATTGAAAATAAAAAGACAACAGAACTGATAAAGTAAAATATTATTATTTTCTAAACTAACAATATTGGTAAAATAATGGATTATGAACTTCTCTGCAAATAATAGTCTTAGTGAATTGCTTAGAGCCCTGGAAATTTAAGTGTTGTACCAGTATGCCAAAGATAGGACCTAAAGGCAGGAATTATTAGTTCAGAGCAGCTCCCTCTCCACTACCTCTGAAATTCAGAAACCCCTTATAATCTTAAAAATAAGTGAGGACACCAAAGAGCTTTAGTTTATATGGTTTATATTTATTAATATTTTCTATATTAAAAATTAGTAATATAAAATTTAAAATAACCATGACAAACCAAATGCATGTCAATGTAATTAATGTATTTTTATCTAAAATAACTATATTTTCTCAAAACAAAAAAATAGTGAGAAAAGTGGCATGAATTTACATACTTTTGCAAATTTCTTTAATGTCTGATTTAATAGAAGAAAGCTGGATTAACATATCTGCTTCTGCATACAATCTGCTGCAGTGTGTTGTTTTGGTTGAAGTATATTAAGAAAATCTATCCTCACACAGACACATAGTTGGAAAAGGAAGGACTTCAATAGGCAAATAACATCTTAGAATTATTGTAAAAATTGTTTCGACCTTGAGGACCCCCTGAAAGGGTTTCAGAACCCCTAAGGGTATAAAAAGCACATTTTGAAAACTTCTACAAAATTGCCTATCATAGTAGCTAGTTAATTTGACCCTTTCCAAATACAGAAGGAAATTAAATTACCATAAATTGAAACAAATAAGTTGAATTCACAATGACTAATGGAAACAAAATGGATTATCAGAAACTACTATATATAATTATGTGCCAGAAAAATGAAATGTTAATAGAAATAGATTATTTCCTTTAAAAAAAATTAATGAAATGTCCAAAGGAAACAAGTCGTGCTTAAGCCTCAGAAAAGCAAATTGACCAAGATATTAAGGTACCACCACCCAAAGGGAAGGAAAAAGGATCCCTGAAGAGAACAGAATTTACAGATAAATTCTATCAATTATTATTATTATTGTTGAGGCAATTGGGGTTAAATGACTTGGCCAGGGTCACGCAGCTAGGAAGTGTTAAGTGTCTGAGGTCAGATTCGTACTCAGTTCCTCCTGACTTCAGGGCTGGTGCTCTATCCACTGTGCCACCTAGCTGCTCCTCTATCAAATATTTAAAGACCAAATAATTATCCATATTTATTTTCTCCTAAATAGCCAATACAGAAGACACTCTACCAAATTACTTTGTATCCTGCAACTTTGTTAAAGTTGTGAATTGTTTCTAGTAGTTTTATAGTTGAATATCTAGGGTTCTCTAAGTGTACCATCATATCATCTGCAAAGAATGATAATTTGCCAAATTACTTTGATGAGACAAATTTGATTATAACAAAACCAAGTAGAGATAGAATAGATAAAAAAGAATTTAGATTGATTTCATCAATGACTATTGATACAAAATTTAAAAATAAATCTTTACAAGGAGACTACAACAATCTATCAAAGTAATAATATTACTAAGTTGAATTCATACCAATAATGCAAAAATATTTCAACATTAGAAAAAAATTATATAAACAAAGTATTTAATTGATTTCAAGAATAGATACAGAAATAGCATCAATAAATTTTAGTATCACTTGATGTTGAAACCCAAGCAAAAGCATGGAAGATATTTTATTATCAAATAATGTATTATATATTATGCAATATTTCTTTTTTTTTCTCTTGGTTTCAATGTTATATTCTCTCTTGGTTTACTTCCTATCTAACTTGTTCCTTTTCCGTACTTCATTCCTCTTTTGCTGAGCAAATATTGGGCTTATGTCCCCTTGTTTCTTTCCTGTATCCTATTCTCTTCTCTCTACATTTTCTCCCTAGGTAATCTCATGATCTCATGGTCTCATTTATCCTTTCTATGCTGATGAATCTCAGATCTGAAAATCTAGTTCTAGTATCATTTTGTAAGTCTAGGCCCTATATCAAACTACCTGCTAGATGATTCCACCTACCTGGTCTATAAGCATCTTAAACTCAACATGTCATATTTTATTCAAAACTTTCTTGAAGTTCCCTGTTTCTATTGAGGTTCCTAAAATTAATGTAATCATTTATGTTCAGAAGTAAATGTCATATTTAACTCTCTTCTCTCATGTACCTTCCATTATGATTATTTTCAGAATCATCAATCTTGCTTCTACAATATCATTCACTCTAATAAGCACTGTCCTGTTTTAAGTCCTTAATACTTTTAATTAGACTAATGCAACAGTTTCCTAATTACTTCTTCTTTTAGTTTTTCCTTTCTGTAATTCATTTTTGTCTCACTTGCTGAATGATATTTCTAAAATGAACATATGAGCATGCCATTTCCCTATTTAAAAAAATCCTTAGTAGTAACCTATCTATGAAAGACATATATAAATAGGTAACATGTTGGAATAATTATATAGCTTATAAGAATATGTAATTTATTGGAAATCAATTTCCTGAACTATAAAATGGAAACAATAATTTTATCTGCCTCCTATGGTTATTGTGAGGCTTAAATGAGAAAATATTTGTAAGAGAGTTTAGTGCAGTAGCTGGTATATAATAGGCATTTAATAAATATTCGGTTTTTTCCTTGCTCTTGTTCCTTCCCTCCCTCTTTCCACAGTATATCATTACTACCCATTATGTATTCTATTTTTCAGTCAAACTAACTAATATTATATTTGACATTCCATCTCCCATTTTAATGCCTTAGTACATATGTTCCCCTATATTTGGAATGAACTTTCTCAACTTTGTCTCACAATTTTTTCAACTTTCTTCAAAGCACAGCTCAGATGTCAACTCTTACATGAGACCTTTCCTGACACTACCACCCTATTCTCAACATTCTCATTCTTTTTAAAATACCTTCTTCATAGTTTGTAAATATTTTGTGCTTTCTTCTCTGTACAAAAATTTTATTTCCCCCAAAAAAGAATGTTTTGTTGTTCAGTTGTGTAAAACTTCATTACCACATCTGGGGTTTTCTTGGTAAAGATATTGAAGTAATTTGCCATTTCCTTTTCCAGATCATTTTACAAATGAGGAAATTGAGGCAAAAAGGCTTAAGTAACTTGCCAAGGTCTCATAGCCAGTATCTGAAGCCCTATTTCAACACAGGTTAATAGGTCCAAAACCTTGCTTCTAATCACTGTGCCACTTAGCTATCCCTAAGTAGAATGTAACGTCCTTTTAATCAGTCTTTTTAAAAAAACAAAGTAGAATGTAACATGTTTAAAAATATATATATTTTGTTTTTATGTTTGTAAACCAACCTGTAGCAAGTGCTAGGTGCTTAATATGTGTTTACTGAATTGAATTTACCGACAATTACACTTAATATATCTTCAAAATGAATTGATAAATAACAAAACTTTGGGATGCATTTTTTTTCAAGAAAAACAGTTGATCAGTAAAGTCACATGTAAGTATAAGTGAAGAACTCTATTAATGTAAAATGTATCATATGAAAAAAGAAATAATATTAAGGACCTTTTTTAAGCAGCTAGATAATACAGTAGATCAGTACTGAGCCTATAATCAGGATTACTTGAATTCCAATTTAGAATCAAATACTTACTAGTACCTAGTGTAGTCCTAAAGTCCTTTAAGTTCCCTATATCTCAGTCTCATCATCATTAAAATTAGGATAATGATAACACCTACTTCCCAAGGTTGTGAGGATCATGTAAGATAATATTTATAAATTGCCTTGCAAAAATCAAAAGTGCTACATAAATGCAAGCTTATGATTATTTTAAGTCTCACTTTAGGTAATGTGAAGAATTTTGATGCTTAATCTAATAATTAGGTATATTTTTCTGTGCTTTAGCATCTTACATGTCAACCCACAAAATCAGTTTTCAACATTTTAGTATTTTTACCTTGGAGTATTCCCAACATATAAAATAAAGATTTCTTTTTTTTTTATTCCTGATGATACCTAAGGCTTTCCCACTTATTGCCTCGTTGATGTTAGAGAAAAGACAATCTCTCTAGATCTCAGTTTCTTCACCTTTAAAATGAATAAGTCAGATGAAATAACTTCAAGGGACCCTTTCAATCTCTTCTTTTGATCTTAATAAAGTAAGGATTTTAGTTTTAATTTTATTTAGGAATAGGTAATGATAGATTTTATTTCTCAAACTTTTTATAAGATTAATTTGATATTTGAATAAAAACAGTTTTCAAAACTCTATGTTCATCTGTTGAGCAGATTGTATGACATAAATGTATTAAAATGTATATAAAATGTTAGAATTCATCATGATTTCTGAAGTGCAGACATAATCCACATTATTATAGAGTAAAATCTTAATAGGGCAGTCCTTTTTTGACTGTTAATGTCAATTTGAGATTCTCATTTCACAATGTTATTTTGTGAGTGAACTGAAATTAATTTACTTTTATTATATCAAACAATTATATGTAGGGCACAAAAAATGAATTAAAGCTAGGAAAAACAACAACTTAAGCAAAACACCCTTTCTCAAATATTTGAATACAAGTATTTCATTGACTGGAGCTATGCCACAAAAAAGTTATTGATTGAAGGGGAAAAAGTATTTTTACAAAGTTATTACAAGAAGTATAAAAATAAAATCCCACTTAGGAAAAAATGTCAATGATGGAATAATATCTGAAAAAATTATAATAAATAAGTGTAATTGGAATATATATTAAGCTTCATGGCAATTATGAAAAAATTTAAAGAAATTTGGGAAGTTATGTAAGTAATACAAAATGAGAGGAAAAAAGCTAAAAATATAGATACTATCAACAACTATATAAAGACATGAGTAAAAAAAAAACAATGACACATATATAGGGGAAAAAACTTTTTAAAGGATCACATAAGGACAAATTGTCCCTGGTGTATCAAAATTTACACATACAAATTTGGGGAAAATAATAAAACTATTGGTAAATAGTTTGTAAATACATAATGAAACATTGGATACATGACAATTCTTAGTTTTAAAACAATTAAGTTTTATCTATGTTTACTTTTCATATTTTATTACTCTATTATTCATATACTTGAATACCTGTACTTATCAGAGGAGCTTAAAATAGTATATGTGTGTATTTATACACAAAAAGTATTTCTCCATTTTCTGAATTAATACTGCCATTGATCAACTCTATACCTTCTAATAATGTTTTATGAGTGTTTCCCCCTTTTAATTCTGCCATATTGTTCCCCCATTGTACTGTCATATATTTGATTGTCTCTACTAACATAAGGGAATCTCTATGTATTTAGCACATAATTCAACAATAGCATTTCTAAGAATTTAGTGTGGCCTATTTTTTTTCCCACTCTTTCTACTGCCAATATACTATTAGCGTTGAGTTAATAGAAAACTTTATTTTATGGTCTTTTGTAAATAATCCAGATAATCCAGGGAGTCTTTTGCACAAGTTATGGTGCTCAATTTCATGTTGTCTCAATTCTTTTTCCTACAGGATCAATTGGCAACAATATGGAATAAAGAATATAATACAAAAAACCTTTTGGAGGGAGGTAAAATGTCACCATTAAGGACAATGGACCCTTCCCCTATTCTAGTATATCTCCACAAGATGGCAGTCATGCCTGATAAAAATTTAATTTTTGTGTGTTATGAGTATTGTGGATCCTAATAGTCTGTTAACCTATCATATTGAAATCAACACACATTGTGTTCAAGGTCTAAGTTGTATTTCCATTAATAAGTTAAAAACTTTCATAAGAACATAATAATCAAATGTTATTCTGTTTAATTTTAACATTTTACCATTTTATTATTTGCTTTCCTCACAATTTCTCTGACTTAAATAAAAAGCATACTGCAATCCTGTGTAAAAGGTCATTTAGATGATACAGAATAGGAAGGCAATGGTAGACAGGAAGGAGTGACCCTTGAGCTGATGGTGTGGAGGAAGATTCCTTGCAACTAATTTTACTCAAAGAGTTTGAAATAGCAGAAACACTTCTAAAATCAGAACTCCCTATATTAGAGAATCAAAAGCAACTGAATGAGAGGATAGCCAAGTGAGCAGGAACAGAGATCTTTGTAATAACTTTAAATTAGACTCAAAGTTGTAGGCTTTAAAAGAGAGAGAGAGAGAGAGAGAGAGAGAGAGAGAGAGAGAGAGAGAGA
>JAJPUD010000303.1:627353-656383 GCA_023553655.1 Myrmecobius fasciatus
AGAGAGAGAGAGAGAGAGAGAGAGAGAGAGAGAGAGAGAGAGAGAGAGAGAGAGAAGCCATTGATACTATAACAGAAAAAGCTCCAAAAGTTTGAATTGTGATCTTTTGTCCTGAGATAGCTGAATATACCAAAGTTCTGATTCTGTGCCTGGATGATCAATTTGAAGATGAGAAGCTTTACCATATTCTTGATGATATTCAGACAAAGAGGAGTTTACAGTATCAGTATTAGAGTCTAAACCCTTTACTGGAGATAGAGCAGGAAATTTTCCTATATTACTCCAAATCTCTCCTTCTAGAGACAGTATGAAAAATTAGTCATAATTGGTTGAGTACCCTGTGGACAGGGGCAGAGTAGTTTTATATCAACATCTAATTCAAATTTGTAACCAGATTGAATGCTGATAACCCTGAATATTTGAGATGAGGTAAAGGCCAAGAATGCCATGGAATCTTAAAGGAATAGTAGGATTATTTCCTTTAATGAAAGATTTCCAAGAGGGGAAAATGATTAAATACCTAGGGGAAAGAGTAAAGTGAAATTTAACAGATAAATGCCTATGGCATGATATTTACTACTTCATATAACTAAATTTGGCACTTTTGTATTCCCATTTCTGGTTTGAATTTCAGGTTTTTAAATTGTTTTTAATTTTTTACCAAGACTAGAACAAGTTAAAATAGCATGAGTTTTTTAAGTTGATTTTCATCTTAATTATGGGAGGAAAATCAAAGTAAATGTATACTGGAATGTTTGACATTTTTAAGGAACAGGAAGAAAATGCATCTCATAATCTTGACTCACCATGTAATCAATTTGACCAAGAAAATCAGTGAAGGAAAAGATTTAAAAAAAAAAAAAGAGATACTGCCATAGGATATCATCTCTTTGTGTCATCAGCTCAAATACGTCTAGGTTGAAGAGGGTACCATGGATCTTAGAATATTCTCGACTGTGAGTTTGTTGTTGTTGCTGCTGCTGTTGTTTTTTAAAGGAGGGAACCTTGTTAGCTTTCATCTATTTGACAACTGATCTAGGAAACAGTTATTTCTGAGTTTAAACTAGTCCTAGATCCTGATATTACACGCTATTCAATTCAATATAGCTTTGCCATATTGCAAGCATGTGTTTTGTTTTGTTTTGTTTTTAATTTTCCAAATTCATTTTATTTGAAGAAACAGAACAAGCAAAAAGAAAACAGAAAAGCAATACAAAACAAAATGAAACAAAACAAAAGAGAACATTGTCATGTGCTCAACAGAACATCAGGGAGGATTCAAAATATATAACAAATACCAATTTAAGAAAGTGTGTGTGTGTATATACATACATATATATAACTAGAAGAAATTAGATTCATGATTGTACATCTTTTTTTAAATTCATGTGGGCTGTTCTTTTGTTCTCTGCTTCTCACCTTACTTACTTTATTTTTCCCTCTTTCATTCCCCCACCCAAGCAGACTATAGTTAAGAAAGGAGATATATATACACATACATATACATACATGTATAGATATGTATGTATAGATACATACACACATTCACACACACACACACACATATCCCAGATATGTCTTTCCTACCCTTGCTAACTTTCATTAAATTATACTCTATAACTTGGCTTACTATCACTTAACCTCCTCCCACCCAAGGATGCCTCCCTTGTCTTCTTCTTCCATCTTTTGCTTCCCATTTGTCCATCCCTCCTCCCTTATTTCTTTATAGATTTTGGAAGGTGCTATGCCCTATGCCCTTCATGGTGTGTGTGTGTGTGTGCATGTGTGTGTGTATATATAGCGTTGCCTAATGAACCCATTTGTGATGTAAGTAGGTTTTCAGAACTATGAGCCCTCCTTCCCCTCTAAAACATCTATGTCTATTCTTCCTCTGCAACTCATTTATATAACATGATTACTATTTTTACCTTTACTTTGCCAATATTTCTTTTGATCTTACCCTATTGTTGATATAAATCTTAAACACACAGTATAAATTTCCCATGTAAAAAAAAACATAAACAATTTGTCCATGTTTAAAGTTTGTCCATATTGAGTTCCTTAAAATTGATTTTTGATATTGGCTTTTATATGTTAAATTTTCTGTTAAGTTCAAGTTTGGTTGATAGAAAGTCTTGAAAATCTACAAGTATATTGAAGGTCCATTTTTTTCTCAATGAAAAATTATATCATTTTGCTGTATATAACATTTTGGACTGCAGACCTAGTTTTTTTGATTGTCTGCAGATATGATTCCAAGACCTGTGGTCTTTTATTGCAGCTACTAAGCCCTATATGATTCTGATTGCAGCTCTAGCATATTTGAATTGTTTTTTTTCTTGTTTCTTGCAAAAATTTTCTCTTTGATCTGGGGGTTTCAAAATTTGGCACTAATGTGTTGTCCACAAAGGTGATTGAGATGGTGATTGGTGGATTTTTTCTATTTCTATTTTCCCCTCATGTTCTATCACTCCAAGACAATTTTTTAGGATTATTTCCTGCATTATTGTGTCAAGGTTGTCTTTTTGGTCACAATTTTCTTCCAGTCCAATTATTTTTATATTTTTTCTTCTTGATCTGTTCTCCAGAACTGTTATTTTCCTTATGAGATGTTTCATATTCTGTTCTATTTTCTCATTCTTTATCATCTGTTTGGTTATTTCTTGGTCTCTCATCGCTTCACTGGCTTGATTCTAGTTTTCAAAGAATTATTTTCATCCTTGAGACTCTGTGCCTCATTTTCTAATTTGTTAACTATTTTTTCATAATCTTCTTGTTTTTCTTTTCCTTAATTTTTCCTCAACGTCTCATTTTATTTTTGAAATCTTTTTTGATTTCTTCTACAAATTCTCTCGGGGCAGGGAGCCATTTCACATTATTCTTTAGGTTAGAAGATTTTTTTTTTTACTAAAGTATCCTCCTCTGAAGATGAATTCCCAGTCTTCCCTGTTCTGGTAATAAGTTTCAATGTTTGCCAGTTCATTTTTTAAAAATAAAAGGTATTAATGGAAGAATCTTTAATAAGATGTGTTATGGTGCCTCAAACTTCCCTTCAATTCTCCATTCTGACCAGAAACCCCAAACCAAGTGTTGCCCCCTCCGGCAAGTTCCCATAGCCAGCAAAGTCCTGCTCCACTATTTCTGTACTCACCTGGGACTGGTTCCTTTTCACCCAGGGTTGCACAGCTGAGTCTGGAAATCAACTGAGGTCCACTCTGTCCTACCAGACTCAAAACCCTACTAGACACAGTCTGGGAGGTGAAATTCTCTGGGGTTCCTGCTGAGGCTCCAGCTACAACCAATTAAGCTGAGGAGTTCCCACTTGATGTTTCTGAGAGCTAGGCTGAAAATGTTTGCATTTCAGACAAGTTAATCAGAGCCTGAAGTCTTTCTTCAGATCAAGTCGGGTTGTATCAGGAGGATCCCTCTTCTGTCCCAAGTCTTCCTGGTTTTTCACCAGTCTACGTTCGCCCTGAGGCACAAATTTGTTCTATTTGTAGGGGAAATTGGTAGAGCTTGACATTACCAACCTACTCTGCTATCTTTCCAGAATCTACAAGCATGTGTTTGGACAGAGAATGAGAGTTGCTATTGGCTATATCACCATAGCAAGCTAAATTTTTGACATGTTTTTTTCTTCATACCATATATTCTAACATTGAATTCTGAAAGGACATGAAAGGTTTTTTTTTCCTAATTACTTCTCTTATCTTCCAATATGTCATATAAATTGGTCTAATAATAGAAAATAAGAATGAATGGGTTTTGCATTGGATATCAAGTTAATAGTGCAGCTCCTAAAACTTTCTTTGGAACAACAAATTATTTTTCAAAAAAGTCACAAATACCGAAATTTCATAGAATAGGATGAATTTTGGAATGATATTGTTTCCTGTTCTATGTAAATTATAAGAGGGAAAGCATTTCTTCAGAACAGTCATTGATTTACTTATACTTTGCATGTCTCCTAACGCCTACCAAGTTGAACAACATGTAGCAGGAATTTAAGTGGAAAGTATGAAAAAAAAAAAGAATCAAATGACAATTCCACATATCAAAGAGTCAATTCAAGAAACTTACCAAGTTCTATGTCTATGAACACAAATACAAGTTATTCTAATTTTAAGGTTTTTGTTCCAGCAATAGTGTTTTTATTATGAAGAATTTTAGCAAACAGATTGTTAATTTGTCCACAAAGAAGTGTTTTGTTTTTTGGGTTTTTTTGCAAGGCAATTGTGGTTAAGTGACCTGCCCAGGGTCACACAGCTAGTAAGTATTAACTTAATACTTAATACTGAGGCCATATATGATCTCAGGTCCTCCTGACTTTGAGTCCATGCTTTATCCACTGTGCCATGTAGCTGCCCCCCAAAGAAGAGTGCCTCCAAACCCATTACTTGTGCCTTAAGATTCTTTTGTCTTTCTCTCCACTCTCTCTATAACCTTCAGCAACATCCTTCTTTTCATTACTTCCCCTAAACTCACAGTCAATTGAGTTTATATTGTAACTTCAATTTTCATAACAGAAAACAAACTCTGTACATGAGCAGGAAATGGGGTGAGAGAACACTCAGAAATAGAAACATGCTCATAGATCACTTTTGAAACCTTGTCCTAATTAAATATATAATTTTTTTCAATCAAAATCTTTGTTAGAAATAAACCATAATTGTTTTTGAACTCTGATTTTGAGAGAATGATTTTTTAAAGCTCATATCAGAAATTTGACTAGTAGTTCCATAGTAAATGCATAAATTAATCTCTATTTTCTATATTTGGGGTAGTTAGACTGAGCCCCAAAACCTAGACTATAGTCCTGAGCTTTTCGTTTCACTAGTTGTTTGATCTTAGACTTTTATGAGCCTTATTGTTCTGCTGTGTTAAAAAAAAAAATCATTTGCCTTGCTTACCCCAATAGATTAGAATTGATTTTACATTCCCCTTACATTTTAAGCCCTTCACAATCTGGCTCTAACCTTTCTTTCTAGATTACTCCTACCAAGTCAACTCACAGAGACTCCACAATCCAACTAAACGGAATGATTCATTGTTCTCTGTAGTTCACATTTTATCTCTTTCATTTGCCTTTTCACAGATTTGTCCTCACCTATCAGCATCCCTTCTTCTCTCTAAGGGAATCTACTAATCTCCTGCTTAAGTGCTATCCCATCCTTTAAAAAAAAAAAAAATGGTACTATGCAGTAACTTTGGATGTATTGTAGTTACTTATCTGTATGCATATTGTTCTCCCAGTAGATGATTAGCTCCTTAGGGGCAGAGACTGTTTTGATTTTGTCTTTGTCTTTTGAGTGCCTTATATATAATGTAGTCAATTAATAAACATTGAACCAAAGGAAAATAAAAAAGTGATTAGAAGTTGAGAATATTATTTTGTGATTCAGAACTTTTGTTATAAAATATTAAGATTTCATGAATGCCATTTGTAATTTGAGCATGAACATTTTCTACATGAAATTAAATATTTTATGTTTCATGGGTATTAAAGAGCTATCCATGGACAAAGCCTACATAATTTGCTGACCTTATTAGTGATTGATCCATTCTGTTGTGGCATTCTGTGGCTACTTGTAGCAAATGGATGATATATCGGACAAAAGTTAATGGAAGCATAATAAGCAACTATAGTAAATATTTACAAATATAGTTCCTGTTTTCTTTACAATAAACATTTTACTTGAACAATGATGTTTTATTCTTAGGTTCACTTGCTTATCCATAACCAATTATTATAATAAAATTTTCTGTCTCTCATATACTATTTGTAAATCTCAGTGACTTCCAGAGGTACAGATTCAGTTTTCTTTTGATATACTACATAACATAGAATTTTAAAAATTAATTTCATGCTATTAGTTCAAAATGTAATGTCCTTTATTTAAGTTTCCTTTTGTTATTATACAATGGAGCAAAATGGTGACATGCAAGCCAATCCTTAATAGGGAACATAGGTATTTTATTTTAAGTTTTGCCATGTTTCCAAATGAGTCCATATCTTAAATTCACTTTGTCTTCTTTTATAATTACTCTTGCTTTTGTGCTTATTCCATTCAATATATAAAATGCTTATTCTTGCTATCATGAGGTTTTATCTTCAACATCTATTGACCATGGAGTAAATTGTGCTAAAACTACATAAGGAAAAAAGTAATAAGACATTTCAAATTCTTATAAAATGGCCAGTGTAGGCTGTATCTTAAATTTGTGGGAATTCTTTAAATGATAGTGCTGCAAAAGATCCAGCCCAATAACCAGAATATATATGTAGAATATTTGTTGCTGTTCATTCATTTATTCATTTAATGATATTAAATGTATATGTACCAAGTGGAAGAGCATATGAATTCTTAGAGAAGATATTAAGCTAGTTACAGGAAGAAATAGACAGCAAAACTATATTAGTGAGGGACCTCAAACCTTCCCCTCTCAGAATCAGACAAATCTCACCACAAAATAAACAAGAAACAAACTAGGGAGGTTAATAGGATCTTTGAAAATCTAAGTATAATAGACCTCTAGAGAAAATTAAATAGAGACAGAAAGGAATACCTTTTTCTCAGCAGTCCATGGCACCTACAAAAAAACTGATCATGTATTAGGGCAGAAAACCCTATAGTCAAATGCAAAAAGACAGAAAAAGTAGTTTGCTTTTCAGATAACAAAGCAATAAACATTATATTAAATAAAGGGCCAAGGAAAGATAGACTAAAAACCAATTGGAAATTAAATAATCTACTTCTAAAGAATGAGTAGGTCAAACAACAAATCACAGAAACAATACATAATTTCTTCTAAGAGAATGACAATAATGAGACAACATACCCAAACCTATGGGATACAGCCGAAGCAGTTCTTAGAGAAAATTTTATATCTTTAAATAGCTACATAAATAAAATAGAGAAAAGAGGAGATCAATGAATTGGACAAACAACTAAAAAAGCTAGAAAAAGAAGAAATTTTGAAAGCCCCAATCAAATAACAAATTAGAAATTCTGAAACTCAAAGGAGAGATTAATAAAATTGAAACTAAGAAAAGTATTGAACTAATTAATAAAACTGAGTTGGTTTTATGAAAAACCAACAAAATACATATTTTTGGTTAATTTGATTAGAAAAAGGAAAAAAAAGAAAAAACCAAATAACCAGTATCAAAAATGAAAAGGGTGAAGTTAACACCAATAAAAAAGAAATTAAAACAATAATTAGAAGCTATTTTGCCCAACTATGTGGCAGCAAATATGGTAATCTAATCAAAATCAATGAATATTTACAGAAATGTAAATTTCCCAGATTAACTGAAGAGGAAACTATTTAAATAGTGCCATTAAAAAAAAAAGAAATTGAACAATCCATTAATGAACTCCCTAAGATAAAAATCTTCAGGGCCAGATGGATTTACAATTGAATTTTACCAAATGTTTAAAGAACAATTAATTCCAGTTCTGTGTAAACTATTTGAGAAAGCAGGTAAAGAAGGAGCCCTGTCAAATTTTTTCTATGACATAAATATGGTACTGATACCTAAACCAGGAAAAACCAAAACAGAGTAAGAAAATTACAGACTAATCTCCCTAATAAATATTGATGCAAAAATTTTAAATAAAAATATTAGCAAAGAGATTACAGCAACTAATCAACAAGATAATACACTATGACAAAGTGGAATTTATTCGAGGAATGCAGTTGGTTCAATATCCAGAAAACTATTACCATAATCACTCATAGAAATAACAAAACTATTGAGATAATCTCAATAGATGCAGAAAAAGCTTTTGACAAAATACAGTACTCATTCCTATCAAAAATAGTAGAGAATATAGGGATAAAGGAAGTTTTCCTTAAAATAATAAGCAGAATATATCTAAAATCTACAGCAAACATTATTTATAATGTTGAAAAGCTGGATGCATTCCCAATAAGATCAGGGATGAAACAAGGATGCCCATTATCATGAATATTATTCAACATTGTATTAGAAATGTTGGCTTTAGCAATAAGAAAAGAAAAAGAAATTAAAGGAATTAGAATAGGCCATGAGGAAATGAAACTATCACTCTTTGTAGATGATATGACAATATACCTAAAGAATCCTAGAAAATCATCCAAAACTTACTGGAAACAATTCACAGATTTAGCAAAGTTGTGGGATATAAAATAAACCCACACAAATCATCAGTATTTCTATATATCACTGACAAAACCCAAAAACTATATGAACACAATTAGAAAACATTTCTCACACAAAGAAAGTCAGATCTAAACAATTGAAAATATCAATTGTTAATGGGTAGGCTGAGCTAATATAATAAAAATGACAATTCTGCCTAAATTGGTCTACTTTTCAGTGCCACACTAATCAAATTGCCAAAAAAAATATTTTATAGAAGTAGAAAAAAAATTCATCTGAAAGAGCAAAAGGTCAAGAATATCAAGTGAATTGTTGAAAAAAAAATACAAAGGATTCTGGCTTAGCAGTACCAGATCTAAAACTATATTATAATACAGCAGTCATCAAAACTATTTGGTATTATATAAGAAACAGAGTGTTGGATCAGTGGAATAGGCTAGATACACACAACACAATCATCAAGTTTTATAACAATCTAGTATTTGATAAACCCCCAAACTATAGCTTCTGGAATAAAAACTCATTATTTGGGGGAAAAAATCACTGAGAAAACTGGAAAATAATACATCAGAAACTCAGCACATCTCATACCCCTTATCAAAATAAGTTTAAAATAGGTACATGATTTGAGCATAAAGGATGATACCATAAGCAAATTAGGAGAACAAGGGATAATTTACCTATCAGATCTTTGGAGAAGAGAGGAATTTATGATCAAAGAACTAAATAACATTATGGAAAGCAAAGTGGACAATTTTGTTTACATTAAATAAAAAGATTTTGCATAAACAAAACCAACAGAAACAAGATTAAAAGGGAAATACAAAATTGGGAAAAATCTTTACAATCAATGTTTCTGATATTCTAATACTGTATTCTGATATTCTCATTTCTAAAATATACAAAGAACTGTGTCAAATTTATAAGAATATAAGTCATTCCTCAACTGATAAATGTCAGATAATTGGCAAACTGTTGAATCACAGTGATGGAATTAAAGACTTCCCTTTAACCTGGGATTCCTGCCCTAGTTATAATTACATATTTCATATCAGCCTAGAACTTGGAACTGAGATTCCACTCAACTTCTGGGATTTGAGCTATACTGCTATTGCCTAACTTTTTCCCTACGTACACAGACTTGGTATCTATGACCTCTCTTTAAGCCCTGTGTTCAGGTTCTGTCCTCAAACCTTCCTGAATCTGTGACCCAGAAAGGAGTTAGTGAGCTATGAAGCTGCCAGTTGACACATATTTTCAGATGAAGAGATTAAAGCTATTATCATATGAAAAATGCTCTAAATTATTATTGATTAGAGAAATGCAAATTAAAACAACTCTGAGGTACCAGCTCATATCTCTCACATTGGCTAAGATGACAAGAAAAAGTTATGATAAATGTTGGAGGGGATGTGGGAAAACTGGGACACTAATCAATGTTGGAACAATGCCCGGGGGCTATAAAACTGTGCATACCCTTTGATCCAACAGGGCCACTACAGAATCTGTATCTAAAGGAAAACATGAAGGAGGAGAAAGGACCCACATGTGCAAAATTATTTTAGAAGCTCTTTTTATAGTAGCAAAGAATTGGAAAATGAATAGATGCCCATCAGTTGTGGAATGGCTGAATAATTTATAGTATATGAAGGTAATGGAACAGTATTGTTCTATAAAAAATTATGACTAAGCTGATTTTAGAAAGGCCTGGATTTATACAAACTTATGCTGAGCAAAACAAGCAGAACCAGGAATACATTGTACACAATAACAGCAAGAATGTGTGATGATCTACTGTGAAAGACTTGATTCTTCTCCATGATTTAGTGATCTAAAGCAATCCCAATAGACTCTAGATAGAAAATACCATATGTACACCCAGAAAAAACAAACAATGGAGATTGAATGTAAATCAACACATGCTATATGCACTTCTTGTTTCTGTTTTTTTCCCCCTCTCCATTGTGTTTTCCCTTTCATTCTGTTTTTTTTTCCTCCCACCATGATTCATAAAGCAATGTTTATTAAAAATTAATTAATTTAAAAAGTACACCTTGAAGAAATGAAGTGTAATATAATTTGAAACTATAATAGCCTTATAAGGAAGAGCATTATAACTGATAGTCTTGTGAGTGAAGTGTATGTTAAGTTTTCATACGTAGATATTATGTATCTAATAGGTTTCTACTGTAGTGATCTGCTTCCTTTGTAATTTGTAGTCCTAAAGACTTTTTTAAAAAATAAAGGCCATCCTTAAACTTAAAAAAAAAATTAATTAATTTTTTAAAAAGAATAAAAGCATGGCCTCATTGTGTGGAAACTCATCAATGACACAGAGATCGATTAATTCATTCTTTTCATCTTCTGAAATTCTAGTTCATCTTGATCCATAAACTTTCCATGGAAAATTTATCCAACACACCTCATCCTCATCTATATCCAGATGAGTCTCAGCACCTGGAGCAAGGCTGCCTTTCCTTACAAAGATTTCAAAGCTATCTTTAAGGATCAAGAATCTTTAATTCTATTGCCTCAAGTTTCATATTTCTCTAATCTCCACAAAATTATCAATTGGGAATCAATCTCACACTTGCTCTAATCTGCACAGATTTGCAGTTGGAAATTATTGTCAGGTATGTTAAAGAAGCATTTAGAAAAGAATATTTACTAAGGTGGTATACAAAAGGTATTAAAAATCAATCTCAAAGTTTATGACACATTTCACACATGCACATATAGCATCCAGAGGAAAGTAGGCTTAAACAGAGAGCCTATGGAGCAAAGAGCATATGGGGATGGGGATGGGGTATTCAGGAGGACTAGAACTTCTGATGTGAGGGCTGCTGAACTCCTTTCAGGTCTGCTTTTCCATCTTTAGTGTCTACCTGATTCACCCAGCTCTAATCTATGGCTTCAAAAATATTTAGCATATACAATAGTCAAACCCCAGTAAAATCATCTTTGCAGATCGAGGATAGCACACAGACTCCAAATGTGTTGATGAGTTAGGGCAATGTCTACCCCCAAGCACGTAAACATTTTCCTAGCAGAATGGAAAGATGACAACAATTTGTTCCAACAGCCATGGTGAAGCTAAAACAGACATTCCCATTCATCACTAGAAGTTCCTTCTCAGGAGAGTTCTCTAAATACCATAATTATTCCAGTCTTTAAAATACATCCTTTCATAATTTACTTAATAATTTCCCGAGGTTATTCCATGGGCATAGACTCATGCCTGGGCCTATCTGAGCAAAATTCTTAAGTAATGTTACTTTAATTCAAAGTTCAGCTCATTTTACACTCAGTCTAAGGCCTATGGTTGATTAATCAATCATTAAGTCAGGCCTGAAGTATGTTTGTGTATAATTAATGTATTAAGGCCAGCTTGGTTTGGGATTTAAACTCTATCCTTATACTTTCCCCTTAGTCTTAATATATGTTGTCATTTAGAAAATCTAATGGATTGCATTAGGCAAAAGTCAATTCCTGAATAGCTGTTCAATGAATTAGGTAGTTTCTGTATTTCCTTTTTGATTGTTTGCTAATGTCTTAGGAAAAGTCTATGTAGCACAATTCCTAATAAAATCTGGTAATTCATATTCTTTCATACTTCTAGATGCATGATGTTACATTTTAACAAATCAGTGTAATTTTATGAAAGTTTTCATAGTTTAGGATGTGTTTTTTGTTGCTTACAAAATGTTTTTCCCAGCGCAAAACAATATTTAAAAAGAATAACCAAGATGTTGTTTTTTTTTTTTTCTCAGAGGAAAAGAATTAGTTCAGTATGGTCAACACAGAATAGAGACTAAGGATCAAGATCAACTAGAAGTCACTAACTCACCCTGTGTTGAGAAAACAAATTATAAATCAAGCAGTCTAGTTGTAACAATGCAACCAAAAAAAAAAAACAAAAAACAAAAACAAAAACAAAAAACAAAACAAAACAAAAACATATATTTATCAGATAAAGACTAGCATTTTAATGATATAAAGTCCATGCTTCTTATATTAGCCTCAGTAGGCTGTTTTTTAGTCATGTCTGACTTTTTGTGACTTCAGGAACCGTAGCACATTGGGCTCTTCTATCTTCCACTCTCTTTTAGAGTCTATCCAAATTCATTTTTTTTTGCTTGTGTGACTCTATCAATATCCATCAAGATTATCCCCCAATGTACTTCTTCCTTTTGCCTCACAATATCAGGGTGTTTTCCAAAGACTTCCATCTTCTCATTATGTGGCCAAAATATTTCAGTTTCAGTATTTGACCATCCAATGAACAGTCTGAGCTAAATTATTTAAGTAGTTGCTTATTGATCTCCTTGCTATCTAAGAGACACTCAAATTTTATCTTCTCTAGCACCACAATTTGAAAATATCATTTCTACAGCATTCAGCTTTTCTTATACTACAACTCTCACAGTCATACATTGCTACTGGAAAAGCCATAGCTTTGACTATACATACACCTTTGTTAGCAAGGTAAAGTCTCTGCTTTTTAGTATCCTGTTTAGATTTGTCATATCTTTCCTTCCAAGGAACAAGCATCTTTTAATTTTATGGATGCAGTTGCCATCTGGAATGATCTTTAAACCCAAAAATATAAAATGTGATACTGCTTCAGATAATACCACTCTGATGGCAGAATCTGCATATCTGAGATTGTTGAAATTTCTCTTGGCAATCTTAATTCTGGATTTTGTTTCATTGATCCTGGCATTTTACATGATGTATTTTGCATAGAAGTAAATAAATTAAGTGAAAAGATGCAGTCTTATTCTTCTCCCTCTCCAATCTTAAGCCAATCAGTTGTTCCATGTTCAGTTCTAACTATTACTTCTTGGCCTGCATATAGGCCCATCAGTAGACAAGTAAGACAACCTATTAATCATCTTTTTGAGAACTTGTCACATTTTGCTGTGATTTATATAGTCAAAGATTTTAGCATAATCAATGAAATAGATATTTTTCTGAAATGCCTTTAATTTCTCCATAATACATTTAATATTGGCAATTTGATCCTCTGCCTCTTTGAAAACCAGCCTGCTCTTCTGATAATTCTTAGTTCACATATTTCTTTTTCTTTCTTTCTTTCTTTTTTTTTTTTTTTTTGCTGAGGCAATTGAGATTAAGTGACTTGCCCAGGGTCACATAGCTAGGAAGAAGTAAGTGTCTGAGTCCAGATTTGAACTCAGGTCCTCCTAACTTCAGGGTTGGTGCTCTATCCACTGCACCAACTAGGTGTCTCACTTCATATACTTCTAAAGCCTAGTTCGTAGAATCTTAAGCATAACCTGGCTGGTATATGAAATGAATAAAATTTTTTGATAATTTGAACATATTTGGGTATTGCCCTTGTTTAGGTTTATGATATAAACTCATTATTTCTAATACATGGACACTGATGAGTTTTACAAATTAAGGATTTTAAATAGATCAGCTAGAATTCCAACACTTTCCTAACTTTCCTGTTAACAATGCCTCCTAAGTAAGGCCCACTTGACATCATTCTCCAGAATGTCAAGCTTCAGACCAATAACCACACCATTATGGTTATCAGGGATAGTAAGCTCTTTCTTAGACAATTCTTCTATATATACTTGCTATCTTTTCTATTTATGTTGTTATCATGCTCATTTTTTCCTGAAATGTTCCCTTAATATCTCTCATTTTCTTGAAGACATTTCTTGTCTTTCTCATCCATTTGTTTTCTTCTTGTCTTTCCCATCCATTTGTTTTCTTCTATTACTTTGCATTGCTTGTTTGAGAAAACATTTTTCTCTTTCCTTTATACCTATGGAATTATGTATTCAGTTGGCTATAGTTTACTTTTTCCTTTACATTTTGCCTTTCTTCTTTCCTGAGCCGTTTGTGAAGCCTCGTTAGATAATGATTTTGTTTTCTTGCACTTCTTTTTCTTTGGAATATTTTTGTTACTGCCTCCTTGTGACCTTTTGCCCATAATTCTTCAAGCAGATCTAATCCTTTAAGTCACTTCTATCACTTCCACTTCATGTGGATGGATATTTGAGATGAATGTTAATTAGGTCATATCTATACAGTCTGATGATTTTCCTCTACTTTCTTCAAATTTAATTTAAAATTTGCAACAGAAAGCTCATTATATGAAGCACTGTTTTCCATGACTTGCTTTAATTGACTGTACACTTCTTCACTTTTGATTGCAAAGTATTTATTCAATCTGATTTTGATATTGACCATCTGGTGAGGTCCATATGTTGAGTTGGATTTTAGGTTGTTGAAAAAGAGTGTTTTCTATGACTAAAAAGTTATCTTAACAAAACTGGATTAGTCTTTGTCTGCTTCACTTTGCACTCCAAAAATGAATTTATCTGTTATTTTGATTATATTTTGATTTTCTACTTTAGTATTCCAATCTCCTATAATGATTATAACATCTTTTTTTTCCTAGAAGATGATGTAAGTCTTCACAGAATTGATCAACTTCAGCATCTTCTTCATCAGTAGTTGGAGCATAGACTTGTATGAGTATTATGTTCATTGATTTGCAACAGATTCAAATATATATTCTGTCATTTTTGAGATTATACTCCAACACTACTTTTTCTATACTTTTATTGACTATGAAGACTGCTCCATTTCTTTTTAGAGATTCTTTCCTGTGGTAACATATTTAATGATCACCCAAATTAAATTTACCCATTCTCATACCCTTAGATTCACTGACACTCAAGATGTAGATATTTAATCTTTACATCTATTGTTTGACCACATTCAGATTACCTTAATACATCCTTGCCTTCATTTATCTTACATTCCAGGTTCCTATGTAGCATTGATTTTTAAAGTATCAATCTCTCTATTCATCACCACAAACATATGCAAGTAAATTTTGAGAAAGCTGATTTCTTGATGGCCTATACTTAAACTCTAATCAGTATTAGTTCATTGTGATTTTGTAGGAGGCAATGATTGTTAGTAATTATTCATTTAGCAATATATATCTAATCAATAATCTAATAGTGAGTATAAGTAATTTATATTTGGCATAATTCATATAAGAATATAGATTTTAATAGAGAGGCCTTTTGCAGATCTCATGCTTACACGTACCAGTCACGAGACCGCCTTGCATAACTGCAGAATCATGAGAACACTGACGTGCATGAAATATCTCTATCCTATTTTGCCCAAATCCCATTCTAGCATGACAGAAAGGCCCTAATTTACCTCTGAAATGTTCTTGGGTTGTGCTATCTCTTCTTGCCCAGCTTAAGGAATGGCTCATCCATCAAGAGATGGATTTCTCATCAGTGGAATGTGCTACCTCCCCTTGACCAAACCAAAGGGTAACTCATCCATTCTTTTGACCATCTAGTCAGCAGAAATATTTCCTCATCTTCCCATCTCAAAACTTTGTGATCCCACTGGTATTTGTACTTCAGCCTATGAATTATAATATCCAATGAAATTGTTGTTTTATATTTAGCATAATTGTAACCCTATAAAAGTAGTTTTTGGCTTGGAGCTCTGCCTCAGTTTCTCTTGTGATGATCTGGAGTGATCCCCCCCCCCAGTTTCAGCTTTGGCCTACTTACTTCATTAGTTCTGAAGCTATTTGTGGTTGTGCTCTGCTCTTTCCTATAGTAGCATTTTGGCTTTTAAACTGAGCCACTCATCTTTCAGTGTCATAGGTTTTATCATTTTAATAATAAGAAATTACTAATTTAATAATAATCATGTTAATTTAATGAGGTTTTCCTGACAAAGATATTGAACTGGCTTTTCATTTCCTTTTAAGAGGTTCTTGCAAATAAGAACCTAATTCTTTCTAAGAAAAGGCTCTATATGTAGGGATTGTTCTGAACACTTTCAGAACAAAGCTGATGACAAAGCAGACCCCCAAGAATCAGGGAGGCTTTCATTGATGCCATCACTCCAAATCTTCCAATATACTCCATCTTCCTAGTTGTTAGTAATTAACACCTCATCTAGATTTAATCAATCACCATCAATTATATTTGAGAAGAGATATTTACTACAAAGATAAATAAGAACAGAAATTACAAATATTTCTCTCAACACCTGGGGAGAATATAATTTCATAGCATTATGTAGAGAGGACTCAAACTTAATGCAGTTTTTATACAACAACCCAAATAAGTTCATTTTCAAATGTGACATAGTCCATGAACTCAAATCTCTGCTATTGGCATAGTACCCTAAGGAAGTCATTTAGGCTAAAGCCTAAACTATGAATCATGACTCCACATGGGGTCATATAACTAAATGTGGAGGTCATGAAAATATGATTTATTATAAGTAAATGTTTGATTTGTATACCTATTTTACAAGCCTATAAATCTAGGATTGTATATTTGCATGTATATGTCTATGTACTAATACATCACACATAAATAAATAGATCAATCTTTTTTAAAAACAAATTTATTATTTAACATTCTTTTTAAAAAATTGAGTTCCATATATTATACTTTTATCAGAGAAACTTACTGTAATCATTTTTAATATGTCACTTCATTATCTATGGTACCTTTTAGCAAATGATATTTCTCTACTTATTTAAATTAGTTTTATTTTTTGCTTTAGCTTTGTCTGAAATCATGATTGCTAACTGATTTTTTTTACTTCATTTGAGGCATGATAGGTTCTCTTCCAGCTCTTTACCTTTACTCTGAATGTTTCTCTCTGATTCAAGTGTATTTCTTGGAAATTATAGGATTCTGATTTTAATCCACTCTGCTCTCCACTTCTATTTTATGGGTGAGTTCATCCTATTCACTTTTACAGTAATGATTTCTAACTGTGTATTTCTCTCTATCCTGCTTCCTCCCCCCCCCAACCTTTAATCCTATTCTTTCTCCAAAGAGTTTTGTTTTTGAATACCATCTCCTCTAAGTGACTATCCCTTCAATTGGTGATCCCTCCTCATTTTTCTCCCTTCACACTTCCCTGTATGGTAAGATACTTCTCTCTGCCTGGCACCTGACTGACACACTCTTAAAATTCACTATTGGAGCTGGACTCCAATATATTGCTACTAGAAAGACCATATGGCCAATTTTTATGAAGATTCTCGAAGAAATGTATGGATATATACAAATTAAGAATACTTTCATTTTACTTTATATATGTGTGTGTGTGTATATATATATACATATGCATATATATATATATACACACATATGAGTTCTTTTCCTTTTCTAAAAGCTCTTCTGGAAAACAGAACTTTTAGTGGTATTACTGTCAAAAGGTTTGCATGCTGGGTTTTTTTTTTAAGCTCATTGGGCATAGTTCCAAATTGAACTACAGAATAGTTGCATCGTTTCACAATTCTACCAACAGTACATTGATGTCTCATTTTCCCTACATCCCTTCCATGATTTGCCGCTTCCTTTTAATTAGCCAATCTAATAGGAGTAAAGTAGTACTTCAGAATTGTTTTAATTTGTATTTCTCCAATCAATATTGAATTAGAACATTTTTACACAGTTTTGATAATTGAAAACTATACATGTCTTTGATCATTTATCAATTGGGGAATGATTCTTGTTATAATTTTGACTCAATTCTCTGTATGTTTGAGAAATGAGATCGTTATCAAAGAAACTTGCTTCAATTTTTTTCACAATTACTATTGCTATTTCCCTCAATCTTATTCCCCCCTTGCTTATTCTATTCTCCCTTTCCTTTCACCCTATCCCTCCTCAAAAGTATTTCCCTTTTGATTACTCCTTTCCCCAATCTGCCCTCTTTCTATCATTACACCAGCCCCCTTGTTTAATTTTCTTCCCTTCCTACTTTCCTGTGGGATAATATAAATTTCTATCCCCAATTATTCCCTCTTTAAGCCAATCCTGATGAAAGTAAGATTCACTCACTCCCTTATCCTCTCTATTGTAAAAGCTTTTTCTTGATTATGTGAGATAATTTACCCCATTCTGCTTGTCCCTTTCCTTTTCTCCCAGTACTTTCCTCTCTCACCTTTTAACTTTAGTTTTTTAAAAATATTACCCCTTCATATTCAGCTCACATCGCACTCTCTGTCTATATATATATATATATATATATATACATATATATATATACTCCTTCTAACTGTTCTAAAAATGAGAAAGTTCTTATGAGTTACAGGAATCATCTTCCTGTATAAGGATGTAAACAGTTTAACCTCATTGAATCCTTTTTTACTTCCCTTTTCTGTTTACCATTTTAATGGTTCTTTTGAGTTTTGTATTTGGAAGTCACATTTTATTTTTTTTATTTATTTAAACAAATAAAAAATAGGAAAAATAGAAAAAAGACAGAGAAACCAAAAAAAAAAAAAAAACATTGTTGTGCACAGCAGAACGAGAGGATTAAAAATATGCAACAATAGATTCACATTTCAAGAAAGCATACATAATAATAGAAGACATTGTATTCAAAACTGCCCATCTTTGCTTTCTTGTAGGTTTTCTTTTGCTCTCTGCTGTGCTATTTTTTATCTTGTTATATTTTCCCCTTTCCTCCTCCCACATTTCCCCCAAGCAGGCTACAGTTATACATGACTATACTTATGTATATATATACATACACACACATACACACATACACCTATATAGAGAGACATATCCACACACACACATATATATACATACACAGGTACACATACATATATATACATCTAAAACAATATTAATGTGGTTGATACATAATGTAGATTTTTCTCTTTTTATTTAACCTTTCTAAACTTTGATTTGTCTGAGCTCAATGTTTACTAACTTTACATTTTTTCCCCTAATGAATTCTATTCCTGAGCATTGTTAGTTTGTGTATATTTTGTTTCCTATTCCTCCTACCTCTTCTATGTTGCTTCTATCCACTACCTTGCTTTTTGATTACTTAACTTCTCTACCCCAAGTATTCCTCCCTAATCATCTCCTCCTCACCATTTCCCTCCTTTTTCATCCCATTCTCATTAATCTATATCTCACTTCCATTAATTTACATATCTTTCTACACTATGCCTTCTATTTCCTTCCCCTCTTATTTCTTTCTAGATTTTTGAGGGTATTAAATCCTTTTAAGTATACATACCCACACAAACACATATACATATGCAATCTATGTTCACACAAACATGTACATATGCATATACATGTATGTACATTTATATACGTATATGTGCATATGCATATGTGCATGTATATTTTGTTCCCTCTTTAACCCATTTCAGATGTGAATAGAAGTTCAGAACAACCAGCCTTCTTCCCATTTAATTCCTGTCAGTTCTTGCTCTCGCACCTCATTTATAGAGCATAATTAATGTTTTTACCTTTTCTTACATGGTTTTGCTTTTTAGAATCCCATCATACTCACCTCTGTCTTAATCTCTTTTACACTATCTAATTATAATTACAATCTTAGACATGTTTTATATGTGCATTTATAAAACATGAACAGTTTGTCCTTATTGAATCCCTTGAAATTGGTCTTCAATGTTGGCTTTTATATATCAAATTTTCTATTGACTTCAGATGTGTTTACAACAAAACTCTTAAAATATGGCAGTTCATTGAATGTCCATCTTTTTTCATTGAGTATTATACTTAATTTTGCTGGATATAATATTTTGGCCACAATGCTAGTTCTTTAAATTGTTGATATATAGTATTCTAAGACCTGAAGTCTTTTGTTGTAGCTGCTATATCTTGTTTGATTCTAATTGTAGCTCCAGCAGCTTTGAATTGGTTTTTGTTATTGTTGCTGTTGTTGTTGTTGTTGTTGCTAGTAAAATTTTCTTTTTGATCTAGGAATTTCAAATTTTAGCAATGATGTTCCTGTATGTTTTCTTTGTAGGATCCTTTTCAGGTAGTAATTAATGGATTTTTGTATTTCTACTTTCCCCTCTTCTCTCAGTTCAGAATAATTTTCTTTAATTATTTCTTATATTATTGTATCCAGATTCTTTTATTTTTGGTCATAGCTTTCAGATAGTACAATTATTCTTGTTTTCTCTTCTTGATCTATTCCCTAGATCTGTTGTTTGTCTTGAGATATCTCACATTCTTTTTCTATTTTTTTCATTCTTTTTATTGTTTTATTATTTTTTGTTCTCTTATAAACTCACTGGCTTTCCCTTACTCAATTCTAATTTTCAAAGAATTATTTTCTTTCTTAAGACTCTGAATCTTCTTTTCTAGTTGGCTGGCTTTCTTTTCATAATCTTTTCTTGAATTGTTATCTTTTTTAATCATAGCTTTAAGATACTCCAATAATTTTTAAATGATCTCTCCTAGATCTATTTTCCAGGTCAATTGTTTTTCCATTGAACTATTTCACGTTGTCTTCTATGTTTTTATTGTTTTGGTTTTGTTTTATTGTTTTTTCTTTTCTCAAAAAGATATTAGCTTCCATTTGTTCAATTCTTATGTATAAAATTATTTTCTTCAGTGAGTTTTTGTACCTCCTTTTCCATTTGGCCAATTCTACTTTTTAAGGTATTTTTTTCTACCGTGAATTTTTGTGCCTCTTTCCTTTTGACCATTTCTACTTATTAAAGCATTCTTCTCCTTATTGACTTTTTGCACTTCCTTTACCATTTAGCAAGGTGTTATTTATTTCAATATTTTGTGTGTATGTGTGTGTGTGTCATTTACCATGCTATTGAATCATTTTTCATGATTTCCTTGCATTAATTTCATTTTTCTTCCCAATTTTTCCTCTACCTTTCTTGCTTGATTTTCAAAATCCTTTTCAAGTTCTTCCAAGTTCTTTCATATGTTGTTTTCTACTATCGTATGTTTTGATTTTCCTTGTCACTATAGTAATTTTCTATTATCAAAATATTTTTCTATTTGTTCATTTTCCCACCCTATTACTTAACTTTTAACTCTGTTAAAGTAGGGTTCTGCTTCCAGAGTGAAGAATGAACTGTCCGAAGCTTCAGAAGTTTTGTGCAACTATTTTCAGAGAAACTTCTAAGAACTTGTAAGTTTTCAGCTGTGAGTAACCACAAGCCCCTTTTTTTGCTCTGTGGCCACAAGCTCTAGGGTGTTTGTGCATATTCTTGCCCTGCAAGTACCACCCAAACTGCAACCTAGATCCAAGTATGGGCAAAGCAACTGTCTTACCTCAGTTTTATCAAAGGAACCCCTGTAATCTCTTTCTGATTAGTTGATCACCCCCCTAACTGTCCATGAACTTAGAACTCTAGAAACAGCTACTGCCACTGCTGATCCAGTGGCTCCCAAGACCCGCTCCTTGTTTTCTGGGGCTGGGACTGTTTTGACATGGCCTGCACCAGATTTAACACCCAGGTTCAACAAAGCTTACCTGTAGTAAGTCATCTTTGCAATCTGTGGGCTGAGAGGTATGGAATCTGCCCCAAGGCCTATTCCTGCGTCTTTAGGGCCTGGGCTATGCTGGTGAAGTCTGCATTGGTCTCCACTCTGACCCTGGTGCAACAGACCTTTCCTGCTGACCTTCTAAGTTGTTTTGAGTTGGAAAATTATTTCAGTCCAGCTTTCTGTGGGTTTGGCTGTTCTAGAATTTGTTTAGTATCATTTTTGAAGGTACTTGGAGGGGCTTAGAGGAGGGTCCGGTGAATCACTGCCCTTATTCTGCCATCTTGGACCAACCTATCACGTTGTAAGTTTCAAGAGATCAGTAAAGTGGTGACCCAGCAGTTTGAGATTCTGTTTTTCAATCAGTTCTACATTGATGCCTTGAGGGATGACCTTGAATCCCTGCCCAGTGATAGTCAAGAAAAGGTCTAATCCAGCTTCTATGATGCATTTGGATGGGAACTTGATGGAAATAATGTATATGGAAACTGTTAAGGGGCAGCTAGGTGGTGCAGTGGTTAGAGCACCAGCCCTGAAGTCAGGAGGACCTGAGTTCAAATCTGGACTCAGATACTTAACATTCCCTAGCTGTGTGACCCTGGGCAAGTCACTTACTCAATTGCCTCAGCAAAAAAATAAATAAATAAAAAACTGTTAAGACTGAACCCATTCTTCTCAGACACTAGGGTAATGTAAAGGAAATTGTATCTCCAAGGTCTTGGAATGAAATTTTTATACTTTTGTTCTTGCTATATCTGAAATAAATGTCCCTTTGTAATAGGTATTTGGTTAAAGGAATGCCAGTCACTGAGATGTTAATAACTGCTGACTAATATGGTGTTAATAACTAGTGACTAATATGTTAATAACTGGTGACTGGGTTCAATAGGCAGTAGAGAAGAGATACTGCAATTCCTCAGAGGTGTCCCTGAAACTCTAAAAGACAGATATAGCTGGCTTTGCTCTGAGAAAATGAGGTCAAAGATCTCATTAAACTACGAGCTTGTAACCTGTTTGTGTTTCAATTTGCTCATTTGTATAAAAGGAACAGCACTGCCTACCTCAGAATTGGTGTGAGTAGCAAATAGATATAAAAGTACTTGTGCAAAGTTTTATATTAATATGAATTATTATCAAATTCAAATAGCTAATTAGTTTGATTTTTATACAAGAAAAATCCACACAAGTCTCTTAAACCACGGACTAGATAATCATACATAGCGTTTATAGGCTTTAACATTTATTTTTGAAAAATTAAATACCCCTTTTTTCAACATATCTAATGAATGCAATCACTATAATCTATTACAAAACTATGCTTTGATGAATTAAACAAAGTTCCACTTTTAGAATTTGGTTTGATATTTTTACCATGACAAACAGCATCATTATGGTTGACATTTACCTTACTGCATAGTTTTTGAGTCATAAATTGAAAGAAAAACCATTAGATTTGATTACATGACAAGAAAGAAGCAACTAACATAATAAATTTGTAGTGGTTTTAAAAATAAATTCAATAAGGATGATATTTGTCTATATAAAAGCTAAGATAAAGAATAAAGCATATCTTTATTTTAGTGACTGAATTTGAGAGCTATAATTTTTACAACATAGCTACCTCCAGAGAACTCTCCCAGTAGTCATAAAAGCAGCATGTCCATGAATCATATTTTAATACTGATTTATAAGCCATGTTTACTTCACAGAGTCCCAGATGTACTTTATATAACACAAGTGTTTTTAACCAAAAAAAAATCACTGGTTAAAATTATCTTACAATTATGACTTTGAAGTCTACTAGTGTGGTATTATTTTAGGATATAAATTCAATCTGTTTAATTTTGACCCAGAAAAAGCCTTTATGAAATATATCAAAATACTGTCACACTTTGGGAGTAAAGCTATTTTGGCTGTTATTGCTGTTTGTTTGTTTGTTCGTTCATTTGTTTTCTTCATATAATATAATATCATTTATCAATTGCAAAAGTTTTCATTGATGTTCATAGAAGTGGTGGTCATACTTTAGCTAAATCTTCTCCTTTTCATGAAATAAAGGTTGAGAGAGAAAACAGACAAAATGAATCATAAGAGTATTTTGTATCATAAAAATTCTCAACTCCTACAGGCATAAAGTAACAAATTGCTAAATACATGTTTAATAGAATTCTCATTCAGGACAGGCAAAGTAAACTTTTAATGGACAAACATGAAAAGTGGTCATTAAAATAATCATTCAATTTCAGCCTGGGAAGGACTCTTTAATGAAATGCTTATGAATGTGTTTTGAAGCTATTCTACTTAATATATTTATTAATGACTTAGTTAAAGGCATAGAAGATATTCTAGCAAAATATGCAGATAACACAAACGGAAGGCTCAGTAAGACAGTAGATTAAAGAGTTGTGATAAAAAATAGACTACATCTGGAAGAACAAAAGGTCAAGAATATCAAGGGAAAGAATGAACAAAAAATACAAAGAATGGTGGTCTAGCCATACCAGACTTAAAACTGTGTTATAAAATGATGGTCATCAAAACCATTTGATGGTCAAAAGATATGAATAGACAATTTTAAGATAAAGAAATTAAAACCATATATAGTCATATAAAATGCTCTACATTATCATTGATTGGGTAAATGCAAATTAAAACAACTCTGGTGTATCATCTTGCACCTCTCAGATTGGCTAAGATGACAGGAAAAGATAATGATAAATGTTGAAGGGGATATGGGAAAACTGGGATACTAATGCATTGTGAACTAATGCAGCCATTCTGAAGAGTAATTTTGAAGTACGTCCAAAGAGCTATCAGACTGTGCATACTCTTTGATCCAGCAGTACCACTACTTATCATAAAAGAGAAGGAAGTTATCCATACGTGCAAAAATGTTTGTAGCAGCTCTTATCATAGTGGCAAGGAATTGGAAATTGGGTGGATGCCCATCATTGGGGAATGGATGAAAAAGTTGTGATATTTGAATATAATGGAATATTATTGTTTTGGAAGAAATGATGAGCAGGGTAATTGATTTCAGAAAAGCCTGGGAAAAAATTGCACGAACTGATGCTGAGTGAAGTGAACAGAACCAGAACTTTATATACAGTAACAGAAAGACTATGTGATGATCAACAATGATAGACTTTGCTCCTCTAGCAGTACAGTGATCCAAGATAATTTCAATAGACTTAGGATGGAAAATGCCATTCTCACACAGAGAAAGAAGTATGGAGACTGAATGCAGATCAAAGCACACTATTTTCACTTTCTGTTTTTTTTTTCATCATTGTTCTCTTTTGCTCTGACTTTTATTGCACAGCATGACTTATATGGAAATATGTTTAGTGATTGTGCATATATAATCTATATCAGATTGCTTATTGTCTTGGGGAAGTGGAAAGGGATGGAGGGAGAAAAAATTTGGAACTCAAAATCATACATATTTATAAATGTAGAACTGTCAGAAAAGTGACTTGGATCTCTAGTAATTAGGTTTAGAATTGAGCAACATTTGCTTAACTGCTCGAACTCTGGGACAAAGAAAGCATAGTTGGATAGAAAAAGAATATTTCTGTATCCATTATCTTTTATTCAGGTCTCTTTTCTTAGGAAAAGTCATGTAAAACTTGGGAGGTAAGGGAGGCAGGAGAGATTTAGTATATTACATTTTCAAAAGCTCTGCCTTTAAACTTCTTCTTGAGCTATGTGGGAAGGAGAAAGCTGGGGGGAGGGGAGAGAGGGGAAGGAGTTGTTAATTCTTTAATCATAACCAGCCAGTAATCTGAGATTATTATTAAAAGGCTATTCTCTTCACAGCTGTTTTATAGATCATTCTGTTCATAGCAAATCCTATCTCTGAAACTTAATTCAGTATCATCAGTATCAATTCAGATCAAGAAATGTGTCACAAATCAGAATATCAGAATTTTTGAGGAAACTCACTAGGAAGATAATATTAGAAGGATTTTTGCCATCAGTATACTTTGCTCTCAACACTTCACTTTTTACATAATATATATGATATAGAATGGGAGGTTAGTATAAAAATGATGCTTTCTGCAGTGTTGAAAACAATCAGCTTCTAGGCAAATATTAACTAAAAATAAACCAATAAAGAAAAAAAAATTAATATTAAAAACTATTTTGCAAGTAAATGGAAAAAATAAAGTAGAAGTAAGTGAAAAAATAGACTGACTGGTTAGAATACTGGAACAAATCTAAGAAAATAAAATTTAATGTGGATAAATGTCAAGTCTTATACTGGTTCAACTTCATAATTACTCAAGATGCAACCCAGGTTGACAGACTGCAAATTTTATCCTAATCTCAGTGAAAGAATGGTTCTTTGATAAATGATGAACATTTGAGACATTCCCATGATGACAACAACAACAACAATAGCAACAATAAATTATAAGTAGATTATTTCTGAAGGATCCTGATTCCAATTTAGGAAACACATAGAAATACATATGGTGATAATTGCTAAATATGTATTATTATGACTATGGCTCTGGGGATTTAAATTTTTCCTGTCTACTTTCATTGTTTTTGTGTTTTTGTTTTGATTTGTTTTGTTTTTGATAGTTTATTTGTTTTTTCCTTTTTATCTAGACTCTCTGGAATTTTGCTGTTTTTAATACCTGAGAGTTTTTACCTTGGAGTTTCTTCCAGAAGAATCTTTAAGGAGAAGATGAAAGAAAATATTCTATTTCTGGTTTGCCTTCTTAAGATTTATTGAAATACAATGTTTATGTTCAGTATTTATTGAGTTTTTCTTCTCAATCTGCTCAATCTGTTTATTTGTTTTTGCTATCACATACCTTACATTTTCTTCTTTTTTTTCAATGACTATTTTAATTTTTTCTTTGTGTCATTACTTTTTATTTATTCCATTCTAATTTGCAGAGGTTTTGTTTTTTTTTGTTTTGTTATTTTGCTTAGACAAGATTTTGTGACTCTTATGCCAAGTTGTTGAGACTTCTTTACAATTTTTTCTGCCATAGCTCTGGTTTCTTTTCCTTTTTTTTCATCTAGTGCTTTTATTTGATTTATTAAAAAAAAATAAAGAAAACATTCTTAACCAAAAAAAAAAAAAAAACTATTTTATCTCTTCCAGGAATTCTAGTTGACTGTGCCCCAGATTTAATTACTTCCAGGCTTTGATTATTAGATATTTTGGAGTCATTCTCTTCTGCATTTATGTCTTAAGTATCCCACTCACTATAATCATTTTTTATTGTGGGATTCTTTTTGTTTTCTCCTTCTTCCAGCCTTCTTCCCAACTTAAAACTTGATGTTAGGGACAGGTTCTTGAAAAGAAAGCTAATTAAAAGCTCCATGTGTTGAACAAGTGACTGTAATGAGAGTTGTCATTGGGCCAGTATTTAAATCTTTTACTCCATATATGATACAATAACACCACTTTGTGAACTTAAAAAATATATAGCTGGTGGTTTAAGTTCCGGGAAGGAGTACATAGACCCAAGAGATCTGTTTAGCATTATAGTGGTATTTCCACTTCACTACAAATTCATATAGTGAATAGTTGACTCAATGACATTAAAAGATACATGAGTTTCCAAATGATCCCAAATGACATCCACTTCACTATTCAAAAACATCATTTCTTCACTTTCTTCACACTTCTCAAATGGAAATGCTGCAGAGTTTCACAATGCCCTCCCTGTCAGTAAGATTCATCTCAAGGAAAGTCACAGACAAAGATTTCTTAAAAAAAAATTTCCATGCTTTTCTCCCAAAAGTAAAAGTCATTTACTATTATTGTTATTTTCTAGATTTTTAAAATATACTCTAATAATCATATAATAGACATTTTATAGATAAATCATTTATAGATAAGGAGGTGGAGCTTAATTGGCAGAGTAAAGGCAGGAACTCATGGATCTCTCCCACAAACTGCTCCAAATTCCTTTAAATAATGACTCTAAACAAATTTCAGTGTGTCGAAACACATAAAAAATGGAGTAGAACATTTTCCAGCTAACAACAACTTGAAAGATCAGCAGAAAAGGCTTGTCAGTCAGGTGAGAAGGAGTGGGTGTGAGTAGTGGTAGAGATGCTGGTTTCCAGAAGCCTCAGCTCACAAGAGGTCTCTTCCTTAGCATTGAGGAAGGATTCTATTGCTTCATCACACTACATCTTACAGCTAGCGTGGGTCAGGGACAGTCCTAACAACAGTTCCAGGGCAGAAAAGAGTGTTTGTGGCCAGATCCCAAGAAGGATCTCTGATAGCTGCACAAAACAATTGAAGGTTGGCACAGTGCACCTTCCACCCTGTAAACAAAATCCTACTTTAACAAAGATGTAAAAGCTAGGAAAATGAGCATACATCAGAAAAAGATTCTGATCATAGAAATTTATTATGGGGACAAAAAAGATCAAAACACAAACTCAAAAGAAGAGAACTGCCTATGGAAGAACTCAAAATTGAAAATCAAGTAAGTGAGGTAGAGGGAAAATTAGGGAAAAGAAAGCGGTGCAAAAGAAAAAATAAAGCTAATGAGAAGAAGATTGTCTTAAAATCAAAATTGGCCAAATGAGAAAAGTCAGGAAAATAATTCCTCAAAATAAGAATTCAGCAAATAGAGTTAATGACTTTATGATAAATCAAAATACAATAAAACAAAACCGAAAGAATTTTTAAAAAATTAAAAAAAAACAACAATGTGAACTATCTCATTGAAAAAATAACTGACTTGTAAAATAAATCCAGGAGAGAGGGAGGAGAGGGGGAATGAGTGAACCTTACTCTCATCAGAATTAGTTCAAAGAGGAAATTACAACATGAGTATAGAAATCTATCTTACTCTGCAAGTAAATTATTTAAAGAACAAAATAAATGGTTTTAATTTGGAGTGATTTGAAAGGAAATATGGGAAAAGTTATATCCAGAGCTCTTCAGAAAAGTACCATCTTTATTAGATAGTTTTCCAGTAATTCAATTCCTTTACCATAGTTGAATTTTGGCAGAATCCCTTAGACATTGCCAAGCTATCTGGGTGAATGATTTTTCCAGCATAAAAGAGGTTAATTTTGAGGAGATAGGGAGGGTGATAAAGAGAGGGCTCATTGAGGGAGGGAATGGTCACTAGCAAAACATTGGAGGATGGACAGAGTGAAAGAACAGAGAGTAAAATAATAGTTAATTGCAAAAAGAATTTTGAAGAAAGTTTCTCTGATAAGGCCTCATTTCTCAAACATAGAAGGAACTGAATCAAATTTTTAAAAAATAAGATTCATGCCCCAATTGATAAATGATCAAAAGATATCATCTATGCCCAAAGGGCTAAAGAGTCATGCATATCCTTTGACCTAACAATACCACTTAGGCATGAATCCCCAAAGATATTTTTTAAAAAAGACATATATACATATATATATATGGTTATATATTGTTTTTTCTTTTTCTTTTTTTTATATTTTATTTTTTTATTTGCAAAACATATGTATGGGTAATTCTTCAACATTAACCCTTACAAAGCTTTTTGTTACAAATTTTTCCCCCCAACTCCCCACCCCTCCCC
>JAJPUD010000303.1:661383-708651 GCA_023553655.1 Myrmecobius fasciatus
TCTCTGAAATCATCCTGCTGGTCATTTCTTACAGAACAATAATATTCCATAACATTCATATACCATAATTTATTCAGCCACTCTCCAATTGATGGGCATCCATTCAGTTTCCAGTTTCTAGCCACTACAAAAAGGGCTGCCACAAACATTCTTGCACATGTGGGGCCCTTTCCTTCCTTTATGATTTCTTTGGGATATAAGCCTAATAGAAACACTGCTGGGTCAAAGGTAGGCACAGTTTGAAAACTTTTTGAACATAGCTCCAAATTACTTTCCAGAATGGCTGGATCTGTTCACAGCTCCACCAACAATGCATTAGTGTCCTAGCCTTCCCACATCCCCTCCAATATTCATCATTATCTTTTCCTGTCATTTTAGCCAATCTGACAGGTGTGTAGTGGTACCTCATGCTTTTCTTAATTTGCATTTCTCTGATCAATAGTTATTTGGAGCACCTAAAAAAAGACATATTACAAAAAGTTTTATAGCAGCTCTCTTCTCGGGGCAAAAACAATGGAAATTGAGGGGATGCCTATCAATTGGGGGATGGCTGGATAAATTGTGATATATGACTATGATAGAATATTATTGCTTTGTGGGAAATGATGAGCAGGATGCTATCAGAAAAACCTGGAAACTCCTTCACGAACTAAAGCAAAATGAAATGTACTGTATACAAAGTAATAGCAATGTTCTTGGATGATCAGCTGTAAATGACTTTGATATCCTCAGCAGTATAATGATTTACTAGTGCACTGAAGGATTTATGACAGAAAATCCTATCTATACCCAGACCAGGAACTGATTGTGTCTGAATGTAGATTGAAGAATATTCTCTTTCTCTTTTTTGTTTTTTTTTTAAACTTTATTTTTCTTAAAGATCCTTTGTTTTTTATTTAAGGGTTGGAGATCTATGTTTTCTTTCACAACATGACTTTTAAGGAAATTTTTTGCATAACTTCACATGTGGTTTCTCAATAGGAGTTGGAGTGAAGATAAGGGAGAGAATCTTAAAATTCAAAAGTTTAAAAAAACCAAATGTTAAAAATTGTTTTAAATGTTACTGGGGGAAATATTAAATAAATAAAAACTAAATAAAATTCAAAAACAAAGGAAAAAAATTTTAAAAGAAAGTCATTTGTCTTATCTCCTGCAATAATCATAACAATTTATGCAGTGTCCATTATATACTAGGCTTTTTCTATGTCTTGAAAGTTGCTTAAGCCTATTTTTACCCATATTTTAGAATGCTTAATTTATAACTTTTTTATTATTTCATTAGATTAGAAAAGGTATCAATAAATAGGATAGCATTGTTCAATTGTATTCCCACAAGATCTGAATGAAAGCTTCATCCTTTATAGAAGCCAGGCATTGGGTTGAGCAATTCATAACTATGTTTCTCCCAACAACCCTAGCAAATAGGTATAAATATTTTTTATTATTATTATTATTATTATTATTGCTGAGGCAGTTGGGGTTAAGTGACTTGCCCAGGGTCACACAGCTAGGAAGTGTTAAGTGAAGCCAGATTTGAACTCAGGTCATTCTGACTTCAGGGCTGGTGCTCTATTCATTGCGCCACCTAGCTGTGCCAGTATTCATTATTCTCTTTGTACATACAAGGACTGATTGGATTCTCCAATTTACTACAATTGTATCTCCAATCCAATCCATTTTTTTGGTTAAAGCTTTTTATTTGCATAGGTATATGCATAGGTAATTTTTCGACATTGATTCTTGCAAAGCTTTCTGTTACAAATATTTCCCTCCTACCTACCACTCTCTCCCCTAGATGGCAGGAAGTCTAAAATATTTGACAGATCAAATATGTGTATACATATTTATACTGTTATCTTGCTATACAGGAAAGAAAAAAAAACCTGAGAAGGAAAACATAATGCAGGCAAAATCAATAGAGAGCATGAAAATGCTATGTTGTGGTCCAGACTCAGATCCCACAGGCTTCTCCCTGGGTGTATATGACTTTCTTCATCACTGAACAGCTGGAACTGGTTTGAAACATCTCATTGTTGAAGAGAACCATGTCCTTAAGAATAGATCATCATATAGTCTTATTGTTGCCATGTACAATGATCTCTAATTCCACTGATTTCACTCAGCATCAGTTCATGCAAGTCTCTCCAGGCCTCTCTGAAATCGTCCTGCTGGTCATTTCTTACAGAACAATAATATTCCATAACATTCATATACCATAATTTATTCAGCCACTCTCCAATTGATGGGCATCCATTCAGTTTCCAGTTTCTTGCCACTACAAAAAGGGCTGCCACAAACATTCTTGCACATGTGGGGCCCTTTCCCTCCTCTAAGATCTCTTTGGGATATAGGCCCAATAGAAACACTGCTGGGTCAAAGGGTATGCACAGCTTGATAACTCCTTGAGCATAGTTCCAAATTGTTCTCCAGAATCAACCCAATCAATTTTGATTTATAATGACTATTGGCAATAACTAAATGTTATTTTGCACAAGATTCTATTATTTTTCATTGGCTTATATTCAAAAAAATTCATGGTGACACTCCTAATTTCCCATTAGTGCTTTTTTGTTATTTATTTCTTAGAGTTGCCAAAAGAGTCAAGCCAAATTTTTTAAATTACTAGTCCTGGACTTTAACTATTTTTTTTTCTTTTTGAGAGGCAACAACTACTAAGCATAGATCTGAAGCTAGATTTGAAGTCTGGTGCTCATTCTTCATCCACTTCACCATCTAGCTGCCCCTAGTTTAACTATTGAAACCAGAATACAGAAATATTCCTTTTTCTAACAATCCATTAATTAGCATACATTTGTGAAATATATTTTGTAGCCTTATGTTGATTGATGAAGCAACACATGCATCAACTATGAAAGGGTCATTGCTTAAGAATATTCTTAAATCTTTCTATTTCAATGGGATTAAGACCCTCTATGAAATTTTCTTTTCAAAACTCTAAAACTCTATTTTCAAACCCTGAATTCATGTTTAAAATACAAACTCCAATTTTCTTTACCCATCCACTCATCATTAATTTTTCTTTTTTTATGCAACACTATTCTTTCTTCTACTTAATTCTTATAGAAAAGCTTTTTTTGGTTCTTTAATGGTTACAAAAACAAATACAAATATGAATATCTTTAATGGCTTTTAGACAATCTCAGTTATAATAACAAGGTTTTGTATTATTTTGTTTCCATTTTTATAAGTGATAGACAGACTCAAAAACAACTCACTCACATCAAGTTCCTTATTATATGGTGTCACAGATTTTAACAAAATGGATGATTTTAAAGAAGAAACCATCTATCTCCTCAAAAGTAACCTTTTTTTTATTTTGAAGAAAGCATTGACAATGACCAAGAGATTGTCAAAGCCCAAATATAGCAAAGGAAGTGCATTAATAGGAACCTATATAATAAAGATGGTACTTTTCTGAAGAGCTCAGAATATAACTTTTTTCTGCATTTCCAATCACTCTGAATTAAGACTATTTATTTTATTCTTTAAGTAATTTACAAGTTTTGTTTTTCCTTCTCAAAATTTCAGCATCTTATGTCTTATAAGCCATGCACTCAATTTAATTAAGTCTTTTCTAATCTGAGCACCCTCAATTAGGTATGTGCACACTTTATTTCTATATCTATTTTTGTACATATTCTTGTTTATTTCTATCTTCAGTAATTCTTTTTCTAACTTTCTACAGCCTTATACAATTTGAACTTATTTTTTTTACTAACCAATTGATTTCGAAACAAATTGTACTGTTTCTAATTTACCTAAACAATTAATTTAAATTGCAGTAGCATCATCAAAGTGCACCTACTTAAGTTGCTTTCTGATTTCAAAGCAAGTTTCCTTTTTCTGGGAGCACTTGGAGATCTACCTTCAATCAGACTCTTGATCAGGTTATATTTGTTGCCTTCAGGTTGATCATTTAAAAGCAGCAAACAACACAAGCTTAAATGAACTAATTCCACGCACTTTTATCCTTTTGTGAAGATGGTCTAACATCTTCTTATTCTACTTTCTAATAATAAATATTCTTTCCTATGATAAATATCCCAACTTTAAGTGCAGTTTTTACGTATACCTTTATTCTACACTAATATTAAAATTACAGACTTAGAGACTGTTTAGCTGAAATTTCTCTAGACTTAGCAAATATGTTTCCTTTTTGAATTCTGAGTTATGGGATTATTTAATCTCATAAGATTTTTAATTTAATTACTTCCATAATATTTCCTAAGATTTTTCTTAATTTATCACTTCTCTGAATTCCTACTTCACTGAATCTTTCCTAAGTATATCTCATGATTAATAAGATAGTTTTTAAAATGCAAACTTCAGCTTTAAAGCAATCCCTACTCAAAGATCACTTTAAGGAATAATTGATTTATGAAATTTTATTGTTGTTGTTTTTATTAAACTCTACAGTTTGGTAGTATCCCATAAGCTCATCAAACTACTTTTAAAAATCATTCAAATTGTAATTTAGAAATGAAAAAAATGGTTATTACTTTTTCACAAATTTAGTTATGAAACTTTTTTTTCATCTTAGTTTTTGATTAATTTTTGTATCTGTCTTTCCCTCCATCATTCTCCAACATGGCCATTGTTGAAAACAGTAAAAATAGAGATTTGTCCTCTTTTAACCCTTTTTTGAAAGTTTATTATTTTTATAGCCTGTTTCTTTTGGTTGATCATGACAAAAAAAAAATAGGCACAGTTAAAATCTCTGTTAGCCATGAGTTAGCACAAAGTATGAATAGCATAGATAAAACAGACAAATATTTTCCATTCTTTAAAAGATTTTCCTGACTGTATAAAGTTCCTTTCTGAAATAAAGAACACATTACTCCCAAACTTGGTTTCATCTTTTAAACACAGAACATATAGCAAGACACAAATAATTTTACAATGCCAGGGAAGCTTGAAGATACAAAAAGAGAGGTCTACAGACAATGGAGTGGAGGCTGGCTGAAAATGTGGCCCCATGGAAGAAGCATAGGTTATAGGTCTTGGAGGCAATAATAGCAGAAATAGTGATGGCACTGGGAATTCCAAGTATTTAGTAATGGTAATGTAAGTGAACACCTGGTCAGAAAGAGATTCCAAGGACTCCTGTGTTAACCTAAGGTACAGTTTGACAACTCTGTCACCCATTATCAAGTGCCAGGGAAGAGAGGGACAGATCCTTCCTTGGATCAGAGAAGAGAGAAGGAAGACAATAACCAGAGCTCATCCTGGCTCACATCATCTTGAAAGGACCAAAAAGATCTTCAGTCTCCCAGAACTAGCTATAAAAATAGGACATAAAATCAGAAGATCAGATCAGGCATCCCACACACCCATAGAGGTGAGCAGAGACCAACTGTGGCATAATACCTACAATCAAGAGTCTGAAAATAAGAGTGAAGAACAACAACAAAAAAAAATTGATCTATTAAAAAAGATACTAAGATGACAAGGAAAGTTGAGACACAAACTCAGAAACAATAACTTGAAAATATCTACAAGTGAAGCCTCATTTTTATAGATACACATTGAACAAAAGCCTAACAAAAAATTTCTAGAAGAGTTAAAGAGACAAATTTTTTAAAGTATATAAGAGCAGTCGAAGAAAATTACAAAAATAAATGAGAGAAATTAACAAAAATTATAAGTATGGCAAAAGAGGAATAAAAAATACTGAAAAAAATAAATAACTCCTTAAAAATCTGGCCAAATGATAAAATAGGTACAAAAATCTCACTGAAAAACTTTAAACTAAACAACCTGAACCTAACTCCTTAAAAATCAGAATTGGTCAAGATGAAGCTAACTCCATAAAACATAAAGAAACAAAATGACAAAATCAAAAAGAGACGTAAAATACAAAAGTATCTTGGAAACAGAGGGCAAAATTTTTTTCAAATAATTCACCAATCAATTTCTGAAAGAGCTCCCAAAATGAAAACTTCCAGGAATATTGAAGCTAAAAATTCTGAGCTCCTAGGTAAAAAAGAAAATATTGACAGCAGCCAGAAAGTAATAATTCAAGTTCTGTGAAGTTAGGATCAGGATCACACAAAATTTAGCAGCTATCAAGATAAAGGAATAAGTAGTATAGAATAAAATATGTGGAAGGCAAAGAAGATAGGATTATAACTCAAAATAATCCACCCAACAAAACTGAATATAATCTTATAGCAGGGAGGGAGGGGGGAATTGACATTTAATTAATTAGAAAATGTTTGGGCATTCCTTATTAAAAGACCAGTCATGAATAGAAAATTTGAAATTCAAGCACAAGTACTCAAAAGTAGCACAAAAAGATAAATATTAAGGAGAAATCATAAGGAATTAATAAGGTTACCCTGTTTATATTCCCTAATGGAAACTCTATCTCCATTAGGCACTTCAAAGTCTAATTTGAAACAGGATATGAATATGAGACTATTTTGCTAAAATGATTTCAAAAGAAAAATGGAATTATCAGAAAGAGAGATACACTGGGAGAAGGGAGAAAAAGGAATGGGAAAAATTATCTCATATATAAAAGAGGCATGCAAGGAAGAATTTTTACAGTGTGGGGGGATTAAGAGACAATGGTTGAACCTCACTCTCATCTAAACTGTTCAAAGGAAGGATGTGTAAATGTATGTGTATAAACACACATGCACATATACAGATGCATGTATTTATGCATATATATGTATCTGTATATAATTATACATACACATAGTGGAATTTGCAAGACATCTTACCTAATATAGAAGTAAAAAGTAAAGAGGCTAACAGAAAGGAAGGGAGGTAAGAAGAAAGTTAGAATAAGAAAGGCAGTGGTCAAAAGCAAAACAGATTTTTGAGAAGGAGTGAAGTTAAAAAGAAAAAAGAGAGAATAGAATTAAGGAAAATACTCATTTAAAAATTATAACTGAGGGGCAGCTAGGTGGCACAGTGGATAGAGTACCAGCCCTGAAGTCAGGAGGACCTGAGTTCAAATCTGATCTCAGACACTTAACATTCCCTAGCTGTGTGACCCTGGGCAAGTCACTTAACCCCAATTGCCTCAGCAAAAAGAAAAAAAAAATTATAACTGAAATGTGAATGGGATAAATTCACCCAAAAAACGGAAGTAGGTAGCAGAATGAATTAGAAACCAAAACCAAAATGCATTGTTTACAAAAGAAACATCTGAAACCAAAGCACACACATTTAAATAAAGGAATAAAGCAGAACTTAATATGCTGCAAATGAAGTATAAAAGGCAGGGGTAGCAATCATGATCTCAGACAAAGCAAGAGTAAAAATAGACCTAATTATAAAAGATAATCAAAGAAATTGCATTTTGTTAAAGGATGTCTTAGACAATGAATTATTACCAATACTAAAATATACACTAAATTCTAGAGCTTCCAATTTCTTGAAGAAAATGTTAAAGTTGGTCCAGGTGATAACAGTCATGAAAACTATAATAATGGTGATCTGAATTTACCTCCTCTCAGATATAGAGAAATCTAACCATAACATTAAAATTAAGGAAATTGAGGAGATGGATAGAATTTCAGAAAAGTGCTATATAAAGGACTTTTTCACAATATCAAAAAGGAATAAAAAGGAATCTTTTTTTTCACTTGTATATATTACCTTTACAAAAATTGACAGTATTGGGGCACAAAATTCTTTACAAATAAATTTAGAACAATTTTTTCTCAGCTGTACATAGCATCTTCACAAAAATTAACCATATGTAAAGTCATAAAAACCTCAGAAACAAATGAAGAAAAGGAAAAATATTCAATGCATCCTTTTTCAAATCATAGTGTGTTAAAAATTAAATTCAATAATAGGCTGTGGAAAGATAGATTAAAATTAATTGAAAATTAATCATGAACTGATGCTAAGTTAAGTGAGTAGGAACAGGAGATCACTGTGCATAGCACAAACAAGATTATATGATGATCAATTCTGATGGACATGGTTCTTTCCAATAATGAGATGATTCATATCAGTTCCAATAATCTTGTGATAAAGAGGGCCATCTACACCAGAGAGAGGACTGTGGGAACTGAGTATGGACCACAACATAGCATTTTCAATCTTTCTGTTGTTGTTTGCTTGCATTTTGTTTTCTTCCTCAGTTTTTTTTTTCCTTCTTGATCCAATTTTTCTTGTGCAGCAAGATAACTGTATAAATATGTATATATATATATATATATATATATATTGGATTTAACATATATTCTAATATATTTAACATGTATTAGATTACCTGCTATGTAGGAGAGAGGGTGGAGGGAAGGAGGGGAAAACAAGGTTTTGTGAAGGTCCATGTTGAAAATTTCACCATGAATATGTTTTGTAAATGAAAAACTTTAATAAAAAAAAAAGACTATTATAAAAAAAAAAAAGAAAAGTAATCCAATCTTTAAAAAAATTAGTGGGGTCAAAGAACAAATCATAGAATCAATAAATAAGTGTATTAAGGACAATTATAATAATCAGACAAAATATCAAAATTCATCAAAATACCAAAGAGGTAATTAGGAGAAAATTTTTGTCTCCAAATTCTTACATCAATAAAATAGAGAAAGAGCAGATAAAAGAAGAATTGGATTATAATTTTGAAAACAAGAAAAAGAATAAATTAAAAATCCCCAAATAAATATCCAATTTGAAACCCTGAAAATCAAAAAGTATTAAAATTTTAAAGATCATTAAACTTTAAAGTAAGAAAATTATTGAAGTAATAAATAAAACTAGAAGCTGATTTTATGGGTGAAAAACAAAAAAAAAGGTAACTATTTGATTAATTGATTTAAAAAAAAGAAAATCAAATTATCAGCACTGAAAATGAAAATGCCAATAAAGCTAAAATTAAAATATAATGGACTATGTATCACGTAATGATATGTCGATAAATTTGACAAATATGTGAATATTTATAAAAATATAAATTGCCTAGGTTAACAGAAAAGTAAATAAAATACTTAATCCTTTCTTAGAAAGAAAAATTGAACAAACATCAATGTACTCCCTAAGAAAAAATCCTTAGGAATAAATGTTTTGGGGGCAGCTAGGTGGTGCAGTGTTTGAGCACCAGCCCTGAAGTCAGGAGGACCTGAGTTTAAATCTAATCTCAGCCACTTAATACTTCCTAGCTATGTGACAATTGCCTGGGGGGGAAGGAATAAATGGATTCACAAGCCAATTTTTTTTAAACAATAAATTACAATGCTATTGAGGTTGGGAAATGATCCCAAAAGGTTGGGGGTCATAGAATGGTGTCATGAGGTGTCTGTTGCAAAAGAATTTGCAGGTTTGAACCCATCTCCAAGTCAAAGGGAAAGGTTTATTGTGATTGTAATGCCAATTGAAGCAGTCTAAATTCCAAGAGAATTTAGCAAAGAAACAGAAGCAAGGAGACACATTTATCTAGTTCTTCATGTTCATTGATATGTTAATTTTATGACCCATAAGTGGAACCAAGGAGTACTCTCTGAAATTTGGTTATCACTGATCAAAAGACAGTAATCTTTGTTGACACACAGATTGTTAGAACAATAGTATTGGGGGGAAGGGAGGTGGGAAACTCAGGGTCACAGATTCCAAAGCCAGAGGGACTTTAGAATCACTGACATTGTTAGAATAGAAGCCCCCTAAGGTCAGGGGACCTTAAAATTATTGCTGTCTTCCCTAGAAGCTATATTATATCATTTCCCCTCTCAAGCAGTTTGTGCACTAAATTCATTTGGGACAAAGGGACGAAAATCTCATCTTCTGGAGCTGCTTCATTCTGATAATGGGTGTAGAGCTGTCCTTGCTTAATGGGGTCCAGACTGAGGAGGGGAGGCACAATATTTGAAGATATCAGCAGCAGCATTCAGAGGGATGCTGAGTGTCAGAATCAGTTAGCCTATGGTATTCAGGGTGAACAAATAGTTGGAAGTTCTTAGCATGGAGTCTGGAGGAAACAAATCTACCAACAGTAATGTTAGTTCTTGGGAAATTATGAAGAAGCTTTAAGGAAGGTGGTGTAGAAGCATTATGAGTGGTTTTGCCAGAATAATTTTAGAATGGATATCCTACAATTATTATGAGGGTAACAGATCCTTTCTGGCAAGAAAACGGGATAGTCTAGTTAAAGTTATTCCCTTGGTGGGGGTGCAGGTGGGGAAGGGATAGCTAGTATAAATGGCATCCAGGGTGGGAATGGTGACATTTGGGAATGGGGCCTTTGCAAATAATGCATCAGGTTACATCTGTGGGCAGCCTTGAGGATACTGATGACCCCCCACTGCCCACAGAGTTCCCTAGCCTGACTAAAAAATAAGGAGTTATCTCCCCACTGGCAGGGACCCACAGGGAGACACCAAGAGAGCTGGGGAGAAAATACTAAGAACAAAGTTCTCATCCTCTGAATGTTGTTAAAGGTACACCTGGAACAAGTGGAAAATAACAAGAAAAAAAGAAAGAGTGAGGGAGAGAAAGATATAGACAATTTCACCCTTCTCTATCCAGTATATTTCCAGTGTTTCCAGGAGTCCTGCAGAAGAGTAGTTTCAGGTCCTTTATTAGTTCACAGGACTATTCAGAAATGTCTGAGGGAGAAGAAGTCACAGCAGTAGCACTTTTAATTCTGGAAAAATGAGTCCAGCTGGGGAAACCTTCAAGTTTGCACCCAATTCTCTCCAGTCTCCAGGCACAATTTAGTCTGGACTTGCTTGAGGGTGATTCATTTTCTCTACCTTTCCAGAAGACTGAGACCACCAGGCAGGGTGGAGATGATAAGTATCTTAAATACCTCAGCTGCCTTTGGAGTTATTTGAGAAGTCTAGGCTGGGCCATTGTTTAGATGCAAAGAGCTGGGCAGGCCAAAAAGAAGTTCCCACTGACTTGCTTCTGGGATTAAAAGCTGATCTGGGGGTATTTGAAACTACCCAGAGGGGGAAAGGGTGTACCCCTTTTCTGAGCTATATGAAGGGATGTAAGAATCAAGGAATTGGGAAATTAAAGGTGCCATAGTCAGGGGCAAATGGGCAGCAGCACAAGCAGCTGAATCTGCAAGCCTGTTCCCCTTAGCCTGGCATGAATCTCCCTTCTAGTGTCCTTTACAAAACATAACAGAAATCTCTCTAGGTTTGTGGACAGCTTGCAATAGCTGTAGAATTTCCCTTGGATATTTAATAGGATAATTTTTTGCTGTCAAGTCTCTTTTCTTTCCACATAGCCCTATGAACATGCAATATATGAAAATATATTTGGAGTCTATATAGATGTTCACTCTCTTTTCTTTACTCAATTCCAAAGCCCTAGTAATGGCAATGAGTTCAGCTTTTTAGGTAGAAGTCCTGGGGGTGGGGGAAGGAGGGAGTGGCTTATCCTGCAAGGTACTATTGAGGCTTTTTGCCTTTCTTTCCCCATTTTCAAGAAAACTCGACTCATCTGCAAACCATCTGAGTTGTCAAGAGGAATGTCCCTTGAGTCAGGTCAATGGGAGTAGACAGAATCCAAAGCATCTTCACAATTATGAAATGTCACCTGCCTGAGTGTTGTCAGGGAGCAGAATGACAGGGTTAAGGGCGTAACACACCTGGAGAGTCAGGTTGGGGGTATCTAGCAAGAGAGTCTGAGAGCTGGTAACCCTCCCACCAGCAAGCCACTGATGCCCTTTGGCTTCTAAAATGCTCTGAACCCGGTATGGGGTTGGAATCTCCAATGTTGTCCTAGGAAGCTTGGAGGCTTCCTCAGTTAGAAGGGCTGTAGCAGACACTGCTCTAAGGCAGAGGATCACCCTAAAGACACCCAGTAAGCAAGGGGTCTGGGATAGGGTTCCAGAGATCTTAGTCAAGTTGAAACCCTAGGACCTGGCCCCACCTTCCATCAATGTACAGTGTAAAAAGCTTTAGGTAGGGCTAAGGTATAAATTTCAACCATTCCCAGGAAAGTACACAATAGTTCTAGGAGGGGTTAATCAAAGTGATACATTGTGCAGGCCTTTTAGACAAAGAAACTTCATAGCCCTGGTTGGGGAAGAAGGGCTGGAAATTAGGAGTTTTTATGGCTACAGCCAGAGAAGCTGGTCAGGGGGTGCTGCAGATCAAGATATCATCTACATCCTGCATGGTCAGTGTCTGTCCAAATATATGGGGGCTGTCATAGAAGCCCTGAGCTACCTCCATGTCATGGACATGACTGCCTGTGTTAATTGGTGGGATTTATGTTTCCCTGGATTTGCCCCTTCCAGGGCAAAAAGAAATTGTGAATCTTTCTGAATAGTATGCAAAGGAAAGCATCTTTAAGATCTAAGGTAGAAAACCATTGTATCCCCTGGAATACTTGTATTGGGCTCATGGCTTCTCCTGACCATTTGCTCTGATTATAGAAATTTGGTATAAGAGGAAAAAGCAGGGATGTGATTATAATAGTGTCAAAAACAGGTCCTTCAGGCTTCGATCTGAGAGCACACACATGACAGGATAAAGCATCCTTAGATCTGTTTGCCAACTTATCATGAAGTAATTTTTTTACCTCATAATCAGACTCAGAAATAATCAGGTGGGAAACAAACAAACTAACTAAATAGAACTGGGAGTGTCAGAAGGATCCCACCTTAAGCAGAGGCCAAGTTTGTCCTCCAAACTCTTACCCAGATAAGACATATAGGAAGGCATTCCTCTGAGTAACTGATGGCATTTCTCTGGAATAATGGGTTACTGACTTAATAATCAGGCAATCAAATTCAAAATTCAAAAGATTATCAATTACAGTTCTAAGAGATTTTATCTCTAATAGCAAATTCTACTAATTGCAGCTTAGGGCTAGATACATTATTACTTATACACATAGGAGATTTTGTTTAACATGTTTTATATGTTTAGACTTATCCTGATGCAAAGGATCAATCATTATACAGGCTTATATATTCTTAGTAAACTATAAATCCTAAACAGGCTCATTTCTCAGGGCTTATGACCTTGCTTATCCTAATAGTTTCAAGAAAACTGGCAAGTTTACAAATTAAGGGGAATTGACAGAGACTCCAGAGAAGGGGCTGAGCTTGCTCTTGCCCATCTCAACTATTCTTAGTGTTTTCAAGAGCTGTGCTGTTTGATACCTCTCCCCATTCTGTAAAGGGGAAAAGTATGAGGTATGTATATCTCGTACTTGGAAGTGAATAAGTGATAAGGCTTTCACCTCATTCCTCTTGTTCCACACACATTAGTTACTGGTTTTAGATTTAACATGATGACAATAACTCCAAATAACTTAGTTAACAATTTTAGAATTTTCCTAATAGTCTAATAGTCTTAGCCGCAGTTCCTATTCCCTTAAATAAGTTCCCTTTTTGTTTTAGGGAGAAAACAAACCAATTGTTAACAATGAGACAGAACAGATTTTAAAATTGACTTCTTTAGTTAATGAGATTCTCTAAATTCTGATTAAATGTTCTAGACAAACTGAATTGCAATTTGGTTATTTTCTAATTCATGCAAATCAATTCTCTTTTGAGAGCGAGGGAAAGAATTAAGGTGCCAGGTTTTACTGACAGGGCCCTTGGAAGTCTGACTCTGGACAACTTAAGTAGTAGCAAACTGCTTTTCTGTTTTCCTGAAGTTTCCAGACTCTTCTATTAACACTATCTGTGCAAATAGATTATAATCTACATATCCTTTTAATGGGCTTTAATTAAAGCTCCTTTAAACACATCTAAAAAACCCATAAAGTTATCAAATATGAAGCAATTATATCCAATAAAGCAGTTAACATTCATATAGCATTTTATGCTAAGTACTTTTGTAATCATGTGGTTTTAACAACTATTATTTCTCTTTACAAATGAGAAAACTGAGCAGAGATAAAATAATTTGCCCATAAATTACATAGTTAATACATATGCACAATTGAAATGGAGACTGGTAGTCTTACCAAATGCAGGTGAGGCAGAATTTGAGTTTCCCTACAATTCTGAGATGAGAAAAGTTAGCAAACAGAGGTACTTAGGCTATACCAATCTTATTAGCAATCCCCACAACTGAGATACACTCAGAACCACTCTGGAGAGTAGAATGGAGAAGGTCCCTTAATACCTTTTGGGGTGCTTTCCCAAAGGAGCAGAAGGGGACTCTAGACAAGATCAAAGTCAAGGAAGGGTTAATAAAAAGTTGCTTTTTGCCTAGTGTGTTTTTTCTTTTTCTTTTTTTTCAGAATGGGGTAAATTCCTAGAATTATCCCTAAAGTTTTAGGAATTTTTCTTCCAATCTTAAAATGACTAATTGCCAAACTTCCCAATCATTGTTCTCAAAACTTTGAGAATCTGCTAAGATGTTTGCTCTCAAAACTTTGAGAATCTGCTAAAATTCTATTTTAATTTTAATTAGCTAATGTTTTTGTGTAGCCCCCAACTTGGCCAGAATTGAAGTCCACAGAATAAATTAGGCTTTTTAAGAAATCTTCCCAGCATTCTAAATATGGCATAAAGGTTTTCACTTACATCTTTCCAGGTAACAAAATCTAGTTCACAGAACAAACATGACAGGCATTCTGCACAGAGGTGCAGATACAGACAAAATGACATGAAAGAGGACTTTACCATCTTTACTGAAAGCCATAAAATTTTGCCAAACGCTATCCTATAGCATTTCATCTCCTCTGGCATTCCAGAGAAGGTGGAAAAGTGACAAAGGTTCCCTAGGAACTTTGCTGAAAATTGCAAAAATTTCCATGTTTGGGTGTCCCTAGTCAAGGGAAACTTGCTAAGCATGAAGCTTACAATGACCCAGAAAAGCTTTCTCCTAGTGGCTTGAGGTGTCCCAGCTATAAAACTGAGGGAAAGAAAAAAATGTGGGGCTTACCTTGACAAGGAGGGAATCAAATCAGGGGAGGTCAGACTTTCTCCCTACTAGGCCACCAAATATTGAGGTTGGGAAGGCACCCCAAAAGGTTGGGGGTCACAGTCTGGTGTTGCAAAAGAATTTGCAAGCTTGAACCCATCTCCAAGTCAAGGGGTAAAGTTTATTGTAATTGTAATACCAGTTGAAGCAGTCTAAATTCTAAGAATTTAACAAAGAAGTGAGGAGACACATTTATCTAGTTCTTCATGTTCATTGATATGCTAATTTTATGGCCCAGAGGTAGAACCAAGGAGTAGTCTCTGGAATATGGTTATCACTGACCAACAGACAGTAATGCTTGTTGACAGAACAATATTATTCTTAGGTTGGGAGTTGGGGACCTCAGGGTCACAGATTCCAAAAGCATAGGATTTTAAGATCACTGACAGATTGTTAGAATAGAAGCCCCCTAAAGATCAGAGGACCTTAAAATTATTGCTGTCTCCCCTAGAAGCTATATTACATCAATAGTATATGTTAAGGAAAATAGGAAAAGGAATCCTATTAAATTCTTTGTATGACCCAAATATTGTGCTCCCTAAACCAGGAAGAACAAAGGCAAAGAAACAAAGCTATAGACTGATTTCTCTAATAAATATTGCTACAAAAATTTTTAAATCAAATAGTAGGGAGATTCCAGCAATATATCACAAAGGTCTGGTAGGATTTCTAACAGAAATGCAATTCTGGCTCAATATTAGGAAAACTTTTAGGATCATTGACCAAATCGATAACAAAACAAAACAACAACAACAACAAAATAAGAAACAAGAAACAATTATATCAAAAGATGCAGAAAAAATCATTTGAAAAAATACAACACTTTTTCTTTTTTTTTTATTAAAGCTTTTTATTTGTATAACATATGTATGGGTAGTTCCCCAGCATTGATCTTTACAAAGCTTTCCATTACAAATTTTACCCCCAGTCCCCTCCCCTCTCCTAGATGGCAGGAAGTCCACTACATGTTAATAATGTTGAAATATTTGACAAGTTGTGCAAGAAAAATCCTATCTACAAGAAAAAAAGAAAATCAGTGAAAGGAAACACAATGCAAGCAAACCTCAATAGAGAGCATGAAAATGTTATGTTGTGGTCCATATTTCATATCCCTCTCTCTGGGTGTATATGGTTTTCTTCAGTGAACAATTGGAACTGGTTTGAGACAATTCTTTGTTGCAGAGAGCCATGTCCATCAGAATTGATCGTGTAATATTGTTGTTGCTGTGTATAATGATCTCCTGGTTCTGCTTGTTTCACTCAGCATCAGTTCATGAACACTTTTTCTTATTAAAAACACTAGACTGCCAGTCTTCATAGATGATATGATTGTATATTTGGAGAATCCACTAAAAAACCAGTTGAAACAATTAACAACTTTAGCAAAGTTGCAAGATTTAAAACAAACCTAGGTAAATCATTAGCATTTTTAGATATTATCATTAAAGTCCAGCAGGAAGACATAGGAAGAGAAAATTAATTTAAATTAAGTTCAGACAACATAAAATACATGTGAATCTACCTGACAATGCAAACTGAGGAACTATATGAATACAATTATAAAACACATTTCATACAAATAAAGTTAGAACTAAATAATTTGGAAGATATTAAATTGCTCATAGATACACCAATATAATAAAAATGACAAATGTACCTAAAATAATTTATTGATGCAATGCCATACCAATCACACAATCAAAAATTATTTTACATGGCTAGAAAAAAAAAATAGCAAAATTCATCTGGAAAAGTAAAAAGTCAAGGATATCAAGTAAATTAAAAGAAGATAGCAGAGTTGATCAGAAAATTCCAGGCTCTCCAAGTTTCCTTTATAAACAGACAGAACTTTTCATCAAAGTGGACATAGAGCATCAAAAATAAAGGGATAAAAGAGTTGTGCTCCTGGATCAACATGAGAGAACCTTAGAAGAGACAAGACCTCCAGGGGCTTAGGTTTGTCCTGAATGAAATATAAACACCTCTAGGCTGACTCCACTAAATCAATAAACAACAAGTCCTGGGAGAAGCTGGGGGGAAAGCAGCTTAGATCTCAAAAACTTACTTCTCTGTCAGGAATTTTGGCTTCAAGAATTTACTTCCTACAAATATTATAGGGATCTGACTGTAAATCAAGAAGATTGGCTCTCCACTATCTCTAGATATCAAGTCTAACAGATATAATCCCAGCTTGCTGCTCTAGATGTGTTAGAGTAAACATACTTCTGATGAATATGATATGGCAGCTAACAAGAGAATTTTGGGCACAGTGTGACCAGGAGTCCTAGACATGGCTTAGGAGAGAAGAGTGCCTGAGGAACCTAAACAGAATTCAGAAAATAATGATAAGAAGGAACTAAAGCCTGAGGCATCATTATCCACCATTCAGAATTAAAACCTGATTACATTAGTAAGATGCTAAAAACAAAACAAAACAAAATAAAAATGAGTAAACAAAGGGGAAAAAAAACCTGACCATAGATAGCTATTATGGCATAAAAGGTCTGTATTTATTTTCACAGAAAGATGAGTTAAAAAAAAGCCACTCCCACCCCAAAAAGCAATGTCAAAAGACCACAAGCCCCAGAAGAACTTTAATAGGAATTTTAAAATTAAATAAGAGAGACTGAGGAAAACCTGGGGAAAAAAAGTAATTTAAAAAAGCCCAAAAAAAAAATATGAAAAGAAAGTCAACCAATTGGAAAAAAAAATTCAAAAAAAATTTTTTTATTAAAGCTTTTTATTTGTATAACATATGTATGGGTAGTTCCCCAGCATTGATCTTTACAAAGCTTTCCATTACAAATTTTACCCCCAGTCCCCTCCCCTCCCCTAGATGGCAGGAAGTCCACTACATGTTAATAATGTTGAAATACTTGAAAAGTTGTGCAAGAAAAATCCTATCTACAAGAAAAAAAAAGAAAACCAGAGAAAGGCAACACAATGCAAGCAAACATCAGTAGAGATCATGAAAATGTTATGTTGTGATCCATATTTCATATCCCTCTCTCTGGGTGTATATGGTTTTCTTCAGTGACCAATTGGAACTGGTTTGAGACAATTCTTTGTTGCAGAGAGCCATGTCCATCAGAATTGATCATCATGTAATCTTGTTGTTGCTGTGTATAATGATCTGGTTCTGCTCGTTTCACTCAGCATCAGTTCATGCAAGTCTCTCCAGGCCTCTCTGAAATCGTCCTGCTGGTCGTTTCTTACAGAGCAATAATATTCCATAACATTCATATACCACAATTTACTCAGCCACTCTCCAATTGATGGGCATCCCTTCAGTTTCCAGTTTCTAGCCACTACAAAAAGGGCTGCCACAAACATTCTTGCACATGTGGGTCCCTTTCCTTCCTTTAAGATCTCTTTGGGATATAGGCCCAATAGAAACACTGCTGGGTCAAAGGGTATGCACAGTTTGACAACTTTTTGAGCATAGCTCCAAATTGCTCTCCAGAATGGCTGGATCTGTTCACAGTTCCACCAACAATGTATTAGTGTCCCAGTTTTCCCACATCCCCTCCAACATTCATCATTATCTTTTCCTGCCATTTTAGCCAATCTGACAGGTGTGTAGTGGTGCCTCAGAGTTGTCTTAATTTGCATTTCTCTGATCAATAGTGATTTGGAGCAACTTTTCATATGACTAGAGATGGTTTTAATTTCATCATCTGAAAATTGTCTGTTTATATCCCTTGACCACTTATCTATTGAAGAGTGGCTTGAAAAAAATTCAAAATTTTAAGGAAGAAAATAACTCCTTAAAAATTAGAGTTGGGTGAGGGAAAGAAAATGACACCAAGAAAAAATAAAATTGAAAAAAATGAAAATGAAAAAACAAAGAGAATCTGAAACATCTCATTTTTCTAACTGAGCTGGAGAACAGATCAAGTAAAGACAATATAAGAATTGCTAGAAAATTACAAGAAAAAAAGTATCTTGATACAATATGACAAAAAATTGAGGATAACTGCCCTGAAGTTCTAAAACAAGGGAGTAAAGTAGAAACAGGAAAAAAAAATCCACTGTCTCTACTTGAAAGAGATTCCAGGAAAAAAAAATTTTGCAGGAATATCATAGCCACATTTTCAGAGAAAACATTACAAGCAACAAGAAAAAAATAATAGAAGGGAATGAAAAGAAAGCAGTATCATTTTATATTCTTATGCTCAAGATTGCAACAGACAGCCAGTGTAGCCATGAAATTAAAAGACACTTGTTCCTTAGAAAGAAAGCTTTGGCAGACCTGAACAGCAAACTAAAAAGCAGAAACTTGATCTTGTTGAAAAATCTGTATAGTTAAAGTTATGGTTTTTTGGAATTGGAATATAAGGACAATTGAGCACTGTAAAATCAACACTTTTGAATTATGGTGCTGGAAAAGATTTTTAACAGTCCCTTGGATATCAAGAAAATTAAATCAGTCAGTATTTAAAGAAATTAAGTCAGACTATTAACTAGAAGGTTAAATACCAAAGCTGAAACTCAAATTCTTTGGTCACATAATTAGAAGATAAAACTAGTTGGGAAAGAGATTGATGTTGGGAAATATTAAAGAAAAAAAGTTGAAACAGCAGAGGATAAAATTGGTAGGTATTGTCATGGAAGCAATGAATGTGAACTTGGACAGACAGAGATAATGGTGGATAGAAGGGTCTGGTGTGCTATGGATCGTGGCACTACAGGAGAAATAGAACGATTGAAAAACAAATATAACAGAAATTGTGCTTAAGCAATGAAGGTAGAAAGGACAAAAAGACAGTCTCTGCTTTCAAGGAGCTCATAATCTAATCATGAGGTAGGGAACAATGTGCAAACAACTATGTCCTTATTAAAAAGGTTTTGTTGTAATGTTTAAATATTTTAAATAAAAATAACAAGATCTGCTCTTTTAAAAAAGGCAAATAATTCCTTTTTTTGTAAACTGAAAAACATGAGCAAAGGAGTCTTATTAATTTTTTTCTTTGAAATAAATATGGAATTACCACTTTTTATAGATGATTTGACAGCATATACTTTAGAGTATATGACCTAGACAGTCAATTAAAATTTAATTGAAATGATTTATAAATTTGACAAAGTTTGGGGAATGTAAAATAAACCCATACAGATCGTCATGATGTTGATATATATTACCAATAAAACCCAGTAGGACGATATACAAAGAGAAATTCAATTTAATAGCTGCAGGTAGTAGTAAATACTGAGGGAGTCTACTTGTTATGGCAATTATAATTGCAATTGTAATCCAACAAATTTACAAAATGCTCTTCACAGAAATTAAGATCTAAATACTTTAAGAAATATTACATACTAATAGTCAAGCTGAACCAATATAATAAAAATGGCAATACTGCCTCAATTAATTTGATTATTTGTACCATATCAATCAAAGTATTAAATAATTTCTTTGCAAAACTAGAAAAATAAGAAAATTCATCTGGAACAATAAAAGATTAAGACTAGTAAGGGAATCATATTAAAACTGTGAAACAAAGGAGCTAAGTAGTATCATGTTTTAAACTATATTACAAACTGGCAATCATTAAAACAATTTGATACTGAATAAGAAATAGAGTGGTTCATCAATAAAATGGATTAGATACACAATATTCACATGAAAATAAGCACAGTAACATACTGTTTCTTAAATAAAAAGATCCTAACTATTTGAATAAGAAAAGACTGAGAAAAACTGAGAAAAATATAAGTAATCTGGCAAAAATGAGGCATAGGTCACTAGTTCATACCAGATATCAAAATAAGATGAAAATGGGTAAATACTCTCTATTTTATTGTTTTTAGTCTTTAAGTTTAATGTTTTATTTTTCCCTAAACATAAAAATGATTTTAACATTCTATTTTCCCCAAATTTTGAATTCCAAATGCTCTCCTGTCTGCCTGTCCTCTCCCTTCTCCTTAAAAAGGCAAGCAATTTGACATAGGTTATCCTTGTGTAGTCATACAAACACATTCCTATGTGAAAGAAGACTGAAAACAATAAAATCCTCCCTCCACCCCCAAATAAAGTTTAAAAAGAAAAAGTAACTTCAATTTTCATTCAGGTTCCACCAATACTTTCTCCTGAGATGATCAGCATCTTTCAGTAAAAGTCCTTCAGCATTGTCTTAGATCATTGTATTTCTGAAAATAGCTAAATTATTCGCAGTACATCATCATAAAAATATTGCTGTCTCTATATAGAATATTATCCTCTTCTACACATTTCACTTTGCATCAGTTCATGTAAGCCTTTCTAGGATTTTTGAGAGCATCTTGCTCATCACTTCTTATAGCACAATAGTATTTCAGCACAATTATATATCACAACTTTTTCAGCCATTTCCCAATTGATGAGCAATTTCCTCCATAATACTGCTGGGTCCAAGGTTATGTACACTTTAATAGGCTTTTGGACTGGAATTAAACCTATTAATAGTCTTGTAAGAATACTCTAAATCACTAATAATTAGAAAAATAAAAATTAAAACATCTCTGATGTACTGCCTCAAACCCATCAGACTAGCTAACATGACAGAAAAGGAAAATGACAAATGTTAGTGGGGATATAGGAAAATAGGTACACTGAATTAATCCAACCACTCTGGAAAACAATTTGGAACTTTGTCTAAAGGGCTATAAAACTGTCCATACCTTTTGACCCAGCAATACCTATATTAGGTTCATATTCCAATAAGATCAAAGTAAAAGGAAATAGATTTATATGTACAAAAATATTTGTAATGTCTTTTGTGGTAGCAAAGAATTTGAAAATGGAGCAATGTAACAATTGGGCAAATGCTGAACAAAAAAAGTATGTGAATGTGATCTACTACTATTATGTTATGAAAAATTGAAGGAATGGTTTCAGAAAACCTGGGAAGATATATTAATTAATACAAAGTGAAGCCAGCAGAACCTGGAGAACAATGTACAAAGCAAAAGTAATATTGTAAAAATAATCAACTGTGAAAAACCAAGTAACTGATCAATATGGTGATGCTATATGCCTTAAAATAAAAAGCTAATGGACTCATAATGCAAGTTGAAACTTTTTATTTTCCTGCTTTTTTCCCCTTTCTTCCTTTTTTTCTTCTTTTCTTTTATTCCTTTTTTCTTTATTCATTCTTTCCTTACTCCCTCTTCCTTCTCTCATTTTTTTTTTCTTCTTTGGTTACTTGCCTTCAACATAGCTAATGAGGAAATATATTTTTCATGACTTCATATGTGTACTGATTATCTTATTTCTTGCTTTTTCAATGTTTGAGAGAGGGACTGGAGAAAGGGAGAAAATCTGAAATGGAAAGTAAAACTAAAATACATAAAAACAGGAAAATGCTACAGATTGGTTGAGTATCTAACATAAACAATGGTAAGACTCTTGAAATGAGAGTTATGATCTACTAGACTTGTAGAGTTACTGATTCTCCACCAATTTCCACTAAACCAACACTAGTGCTTGAATGAATACATGGGATTGCAGGATGAAAAAGAAGTAAAATTTGGAGCTGGATTATTCTTATTATTTAATTTGATTCAGTAAATATTTATTAAGTATCAAGTCACTAGCCAAGCCAGTCACTGTGCTAGACAGTAGGGAGACAGAAAAAACAACTTCTACACTTATGAAACTTATAATTTAATTTCAGAAGACAATATACAAAATTAGAAGATGGAGGCAATGTTGGGTTATTCTTCAGGGTGGTGAGAGTGTTTGTAATGTTTTATGGAATGGAAACCAAGCAAAGTTTTTCTTTGATAAAAACTGGAATGTTACCTGGAAATTATGGGCTTTCTATAAAGATAGGCTTTGGGGAGAAATTTTTGTTTTTCTATCCAACCCTCAAATTAGAGGGAAGAGGTAAAGGAAGTAGTAGAGATGGTTTTGAGTATCAAAAACTGAGTCAATCTACATAGCAAAGATATTATTCTGGAGGACCCATGATATTCTGTAAAGCAGAAAGCAAGCAGAGTTGCTGATGGCAAATAAAGTTTATATAATGGAAGAAATTCTGCTTCTGACATGACTTCCTAATAACAGTCTTGACCTTAAAGACTTAGAAATGTTAATTAGCGAAGGTAAGCATATCTGAGTTTGTTGACATTGTTTTTACTTTCCTCCCTGAATATATGATTGAACTTGTGTGAACTCTACCTTGATAGTCATTGGTCTCAGATGCAGGTGACTGTTGCCTAGGGAGGGATGAGTTTGGGGGTTGGAAGGGAAGAGAAATTGGATAGTATGATGGACAGTTTTTAATAATCTAAGAAAGGCATATTAATTTTGCAAGATACTCTGTTTCAGGGTTTGGCGGCCTATCCAGTTTACCTATGGATAAATATGCTCAAAATTACCTTAAAAGAAGCTCATTCCAGATCCTATCAAGATCTGAAGGACAAGGAACAGAATAGGCCTTGAGAACTCTTTCCTTCAGCAGAAGAAAAGAAGGAAGGCACAAAAGAAGGAAGAAAGGAAGACACAAAAGAAGGAAGGAAGGAAAGAAAGAAGGAAGGAAGGAAGGAAGGAAGGAAGGGAGGGAGAGAAGGAGTGAGGGGGGAGGGAAGGCTCTAATTACCTCCTTTTTTTTAGCTCTTTCTCTGAGATCAGGTGACCAATCAGTGATTTTGACTTATTGATTTCTGATCACTACCTCAGCAATAAGGAAATGTTGTGTTCCTAAATTGATGTAGGCTGTCCCTGTAGGCAATATAATGAGAAGACCTTAATCACGAGCAAAGTTTATATCTTTTAGCCCATTTGCTGAACTAGATGTGCTAGTGATTTTCAATCATTAAGTTCTGGGTAAAACCAGAGAAAAATAATTAAACTCATCGTTACACTAATAATCAACTCACTTATAGCCAGAGTCACGGTCCTTATCACTTTCTGATTACCTCAAACCTTATATCTCGACAAATCTAGCCCTTACAAATGTGGTTTTGATCCTTTAGGCTCTGCCCCTCCGCCCCTCAAGGTTTGGAGGTACTCTGAAATGTCTGAAGTGTGCCTCTTTCTTCTTTCTTTGGTTGGAGATCTTACTCTCTGGGTTTTCTCCCCTTCTCCTGCCTTACTATTAGATTAAAGTGGATATCAATCCATTTAGCCTTAACTAAAGCAAGAAGAAAGTAAAAAAATTTCCCTTAAAACCCCTGGCCAATATGCTCTTAATTACTCCCTTGGTCTCCTAGGAGAATAGATCAAGTTAAACCTGTTCTTCCCAAACACTTCCTACCAAATTCACATCCAAGATGATGTAATGAATCCTTATCTCAGCTGAACTGGGGTCCTAAAAGTCCTTGCCAAAAAGTCTTTCTTTGCTTCCAGTGACAGAAGAGTATAAATTTGACCTAGAGTATTGTAACATCAAATTATCCTCCAGATTCTGGAACATAAAGATGCTAAAGCATCTTTTAGACCTCTCAACTCACAAGATTATAGAGAGTCTACTCTTTCACCTAGAACAGAAAATAATCAATGCAGAGATCCATTTTGTGTGATCACTTAGCCTGAAAGCACAAAACTCTATGGCCTTTCCCCTTATAGCTTGGCCTGTATCAATATATATTAAATAGAATTTTTAAAAAGAAAGAATTAAGAAGCTGAATATGCATTTTTAAAATTAGAAGGCAACAAATAAACCTAAAATAAGCAGCAAAGAAGAAATCCCAATTTCTTTTTTTTTCTTTTCCTTTTTCTTTTATTTATTTTTTATATTAAAACTTTTTCTTTGCAAAACATATGTATGGGTAATTCTTTAACATTGACCCTTACAAAGCTTTCTGTTACAAATTTTCCCCCCTCCCCTAGATGGCAGGAAATCCACTACATATTAATTATGTCAAAATACTTGACAAATAGAATATATGTATATATATTTCCACACTTTTTATTGTTGTGCAAGAAAAATCGTATCTACAAAAAAAAAAATCTGAGAAAGGAAACACAATGCAAGCAAACATCAATAGAGAGCATGGAAATGTTATGTTGTGAAATGCCAATTTCTTAATTAGGTAAGTTATCGGCAAACTTGGAATTAGAGAAATAAATAGGAAACTAATAATATAGTAGGAATGATAAATAAAACTGAAAGTTGCTCCTTGAAAAAAAAAAAGACTTTAAAAATTATTTTTAGTCAATATGGTTAAAAATAAGAAGGAAAAATCAAATCAACAAAAATTAAAAATGAACAAGGTAAAATAAAAATTAAAAAAGAAAAAAAAGGTTATCAGAAACATATATATTTATGTTAGCAAAATTGAGAACACAAAAGAAAGGTAGGAGCATCTTCAAAGATATGACATCAGTTCAGAAACTCAAATAGAGATCTTTAAAAATCCAATTTCAAAAAGGAAATCGAACTAGCCATAAAGGAAGAAATAAAGGAGAGCAGTGGAGGGAATTACTTCTGGTTTTAATTAATCTATAGGAGATTTCTATTAAATTAAAAAAAAATACCAAACTATAGAAATTATTCTCAGAAGTTGTAAAAGAAAGTACTCTACCAGAATCCTGTTTTGAGGGAAATGTCATTCTAAAGTAGGGAAGGATAAATTACAGGAAAAATATAGGCTGATATAATTAATGTATATCAATTCAAAAATTTTAAATCAAAACCTGTCAGACCAGAGATTTCATAAATCATTCATTATGACTGAATTTATAATAGGGGCACATTGTAAGGACTGTTCAGCTTTAAGAAAATAATGAATATAATTAATCATATTAAAAATAAAAATAAAACCCTTTGACAAAGGAGAATCATCATTTTTGCGTAAAACGTTACAATGTATGGGCCTCAAGGGACCTTATTTAATAAGATAAAAATATCTATCTGAAAACAGCATCTTCTATAGAAGGAATAATCTGGAGACTTTCCCAATAAATGTGAGATAAAACAAGAATTCCAACAGTAATGAATAAATAACTCAACAGATAGAGTTAAGTTCATAGGTAATTAATAATCAATTTATTAATTAGACTAGCAATTAGATTAATCAATAAATATTTCTCTCAGTAGCCAAAGGCCAAGACATGAAGAGACTGAAAGCCTTAATATACTTCTGGGAAAAGGGGGTGTGACAAGTGAAAATCAACCCTTATTGGTGAACAATTACTGAAGGGCTTGGCTAAAAAGTCTTCAGTTTCTCCTGTGGATAATAAGGCTTGTTTATGAGATTCAGCTGCCTCCAGCAATCTAGAAAGAGGAAACCATCTCCACTCAGACCACTCTGCTGTGGTTTTCTCCTTCATGAGTTGAGTCACAATGAATTCCAAATGAAGGGTGAAAGAATATAGGCTTATTTCCTCCAGACAAAAATTCACCTAGTTTAAATTCTGTTTATACTCCAAACAGAAGTAAGGTCTCCTAGTTGGGTGGGATCCTGCATAAGAACAAGGAGTATGTACCCTGTATCCTTCAGAGACTAATTGACCTATAGGAGCTAGTCTCAAAATGAGAAAAAAAATTAATCCTAATTTAATAATTGGTTGTTAATATAATATCAAAATAATAATTTCTCTCATCCCAACTATTATTTGATGTAGCTCTGGGTGTGCTAGCAATACCATTAGGACAAGAGAAAGAAAAGAATAAAGATATTTGTTGATTATATAGAAACCCCTAGAGAATCAGCAAAGATATTAATTTAGAAAATGATAGCTACAGCAAAATTACAGCTTATTAAAAAAATTCTCAGAAATCAATAGCTTTTCTATACAATAATGATTCAATCAATTGATGAAATTACATAAGATGCTTGTGAAATTCTATTGAGTTCTTAAAGTAAAATAAATTTCTGAGGGAACATCCACTCTATGTTTGAATTATGCCAATATAATTAAAAAATTATACTACTACTAGAGCTAATTTATAATCAGTGTTATGCAAATTAAATTATCAAAACTTCATTGAAGTTGAAATATAACAAAATTCATTTGGAAAAATAAAAATCTATCATATATGCATCAAGGGAAATAATGATATTGAGATGAAGAAGGAATAGTATTTCCACAACTTGAATTATATTATAAAGCAATACTCTTCTAAACTGTTTTATACTTGCTTGTGAAAATAAATAAGTAAATCAATGTAACAAATGAAGAGGAGAATCAGAAACAATGGAACTCAATTACACTGTTTGATAAACTGCAAAACACAAATTAGTTAGAAAAGAACTCCCTAATCAATAAAAATTGCTGGAAAAAACTGGAAGATAGTATGAAAGAAATCAGGTTTAGGACAGCACTTTACAGCATATGTCATAATACATTTGTGAGGGGTATGAAAAATTAGGTTTCCCTGGAAACTGAGTGGATGCCTATCAGTTGGAGAATGTCTGAATAAGTTCTGGCATATGAATGCTATGAAATATTGTTCTATAAGAAACATCAGCGCGATGATTTCAGAGAAGCCTGGAGAGACTTAAATGAATTGATGCTAAATGAAATGAGCAGAACCAGGAGATCATTGCACATGAAAACAACAAGATTATGTGACGATCAATTCTGATGGATATGGCTCTTTTTAACGAGATGATTGAGGCAAGTCCCAGTGATCTTGTGATAAAAGGAGCCATCTATACCCAGAGAGAGGACTGTGGGAACTGAGTGTGGATCACAACATAGCATTTTCACTCTTTTTGTTGTTGTTTGATTGCATTTTGTTTTCTTTTTAATTTTTTCCTTTTTAATCAGATTTTTTTTGTGCATCAAGATACTTGAATAAACATGTATGCATATATTGGATTTTAACATACATTTTAACATATTTAACATATATTGGATTACTTGCTATCTAGGGGAGGGGGTGGGGAAAAGGGAAAGCAAATTTGGAACACAAGATTTTGCAAGGATCAATGTTGAAAATTTATCCATATATATGTTTTGAAAATAAAAAGCTTTAATTAAAAAAAAAAGAAAAGAATAGTTAGGTTTCACAGATATGGTCAAAACAGGATCAAGGGAGGGATGAAATACCTTGTTAAGATATCTCCAACCAATCACATTGTGGGACAAGAAACTGGCTAAACAACAAAGTTCCTGATGAAAGGGCCCAGGCCTAAACAGGCCCAAACAATCTAGGATCAATGACAAGGCATAAAGGAGGATTGTAATTTAGATTGTAAATCTGACTAATCCAAACCAAGAATATAAAACTTGCTCCCACTTCTATATATATATCCACATATTGGTGTATGTCTCACTTGGGAGCACACCTGCTTCTCATGAGAATCACCAAATAAAGGATTCTTCTCTCACTCTAAAAGAGAACAGGCTGTAACACTACTCTTGGAGAAGCTAGCAACTGGGGAAACAGTGGGCAGCAGCATCTTGTCCCGGGTTTCCTCCCAAATCCTGCTGGATTTCAAGGTATCTTTTTGATAACAATACTAAATGGATATATGATATCAATTAAAGTCACTCTAAACAGGAACAGTTCTTATATTTTTCTCATCTAAGGGAAGGAAATATATATTTTAATCAAACAAGGTAAAGAGATATTTACAAAAGAAACATATTTTAATAGGGGAAACTGAAAAGCTCATGCACAAATAAAAGTAGTTCATCTAGGATAAGAAAGGAAGTGGTCAAATGAGAAGAAAATCTCAATATCACATTTCTTTGACAAGGGTTTGGTATGCAGGTTATAAAAAGAATTAACATATGTATTATAAACCCCAAAATCATTCTTCAATATATGTGGTCATGTATTGGAAATAAAAAGTTTTCCAAAGAAGAATAGCAAACTATTAAAAAACACTATGAAAGCATGTTCCAAATCTCTGATAATAAGAGAAATACAAATCAAGAAAATCCTGGCATTTTACTCCTCATTATGCAAATTAATAAAGATCACAAAAGATTGGAATAGTTAATACTGGAGGAAGTGTTGCATAACAGGCACACTATTTCTTTGTTGGCAGAATTGTCAATCATATACCTATTTTGGAAAGTAGTTTGCAATGATGCAAATTAAGTGACCAAAATATTCATAACTTTTGACCTAGAGATGCCATTATTAGATGTATTACTCTATTTATAATTATCTATCCTGTATGACTATGAAGAAAATTTCTGCTTAGAGCAAAATATTTGTAGCAGAGTGTGTGTGTGTGTGTGTGTGTGTGTGTGTGTGTGTGTCTGTGTGTGTGTCTGTATATATGTGTGATAACAAAAAATTAGAAGAAAAGCAGATATACATGGACTGAGAAATGGATAAGCAAAGGATATTGCTGTGCTGTAATAAACGATGTATTTGGTGAATACAAAAAAGCATAAGATCTCCATGAATTGATGCAGAGTGAAGTAAGCAGAATCAAGAAAATAATATACAATGGTTACAATTGTGTAAATAGAAAGAAAACCACCAAAAAAATTTTTTTAATGAATGTCCCAGATTTATCATTAACAAACATAGTTCAAAAGAAGAGATTTCAGAACATACCACAAATCTATTACTGGTTTCTCCCCCCCCCCACTTGCTTTTGTTATTTTTTATCTTTAAAAACATTAGCTGTTACATAGGGTAGCTCTCAGGTAGAAGTACATAAGGGGGAAAATGATATTTTAAAAAGGCATCAATAAAAACTTATTAAAGAAACAAAGAAAGAAACAAAAAAAATTGTATTTCTGACAAATTCTTGCCTTATCTATAGTACCATCTCTTAGTTGTAGGAAAAAAGAAGAGACATTCTTCTGGTACTTATTCTGACCAAGAAGTAAGTGTTTGATAGGAGAAAGTCGTGTCATTCTAAAACTGTTGTAAATTAAGAAAGTCAAATGAATGCCTGAAATTTTAGGAAAGTAGATTTCAAAAGTTCAAAGGAAAGATAGATTTTATTTTAATCAACCTTCCTGGGTCCAATGAAGTTTTAATTATAGGGTGGGCAGTGATTTTATTACTGGCACTGAACTAGAACAAAGGCCAATCTCTCTCCTCAGATGTTTTAAGTCTCATTTCAAAGAATTTCCACCTTGAGAGTAGAAAGGAGTTGAAAGGATTTTACTAAGAGTCAAATAGGAGATTGACTCTGCTCTGGGAGTGACAGCTAAAGAAGAAACAAAAGCTTTCAAAAGACAGCTTTCACCTCAGCCTGAGGATATCTGCTGGAGGGCTAGTAGTCTGGCCTTTGTGGTTTAAATCACAAAAGAATGAAACAATCCCTGAGGCAATGTGGAGTAGGAAGGGAACTGTCAGGCAAAATTAAATAAGCAAATGTATCTATTAACATTTGTTTCCTCAGACTTTTAACTTGAATTTTGTACTCATGTATTAAGAATATTTGAAGATTAAATAGAATTTATGCTAGTCTGTCCTCCTGTACTCTTTCCCCGGTCCTCCAAAAAAAAAAATTGCCACAGAAGGCTTATCAATGGCTGGGTAACCCTCACATTTTCTTCTTGATTACATAGCTTATTTTTAGGAGGAATAATAATACCTTGTTACATCACTGGAACCTTTGCAAAATAAGCAAATATTCTTAATACATGAGTACAAAATTAGGCCTTTTCACAGATGCATATATACACATATAAATATATGTACTTATACTTCAATAAATATAGATTTGACATAGTACATGGCACTTATATACTACTTTAAGATTTATAAAGGGCCAATGTTTCCCTGTTGCAGCTTCTTTCCTCTCACCCCCAACATGAAGAGGCTTTACCTAATAAAATAGAAAGCTGTCCCTAATACCTAATTAACTTCCCCTTCTCTGATGCTACTTCTTCAGCATCTAAGGACAACCAGTAATGTGGGGACTTTCAGACCTGGTAAATGTCTAAGACTGCATAGTCACCACATTTTGATGATCAGACACATTTTTGCCTGGAAAGGAGAGATAGAGTATCCAGAATACTCGTCACAAATCTGATGTTTTAGAGTAAAGTGATCCTTCTTTTGTAAATGTCAGAAAGGCCCCATTTTGTCCAAAAATCAAGTCTGAATTAAGAAAGTGCTAGTGTTAGAATCAATTTCCAATACATAGATTAATTAACTCATTTGGACTTCACTATAACCCTGTGAGATATCCCCATTTTACAGATGGGGAAATTAAGTCATAAAGAGGATACTTAAAATCATATCATTTTTTCATCCCAGGTCTTTCTATCCCCTGTGCAACTCAACTGCCTCATATATGTTGGCTGCATTATATACACATATGTATGTATACATGCATATGTATGCCCAAATATGTATATGCATTTATTAAATATATATGAATATAATATGTATATATGTATTTGGTGATTCTCTTTAAATGTCTTTGTGTGTGTTGATTTAAAGCAGAATTACTTTTTTTTTTCCAAAAATATTTACTACCATATGCAGGAATTAAAGTGAATTTTTCCCCATGACTAGTTCTTTTAGTTTTAAGAAAATTCTATCAACTCAAAGCCATAGTAATTTATTTTGGTTCTTTCTTGATATCCCATTTAATTTTTTTTATCATATATTTAATTTCTGATAACATACATATACATATACATGCATTTCTTCCACAAAATCTTATTTCCTATACTCATTATGGCATGAAGGTGACCTTGGGTTCTTGAAGGATATTACAAAGGAATAGAAGATCTAAAAGAAACTCCCATGTTGGAAAAGTTTTCAAGTTTGGCCACATCAGCTGGCTAGGTCTGCTTGCCAAGAACCAGAATAATCAAGAATAGACATTTGGTAATAAATTCTTTGGCCACAGCATGCCCTCCTTTAAAATACTCAAAGCAATATAGCAGTGTAAATAAAGTAGATCAGAAGGTGGCAGCAGAGAATATTAGAGTACCTGAAAAGGTGCTGAAGTAATGGAGGACCAGTTTATCAGTGGGGAACATATCCCAGAAGTTCAGGCTAGAAACACAGTGATATTAAAATCACTACTCTGAGTAGGAAATAGCAAATAATGATGTTGGGATGACACTAGCTACTCTGAATAGGAAATAGCAAATGATAATAGCAGGAGCATATTACCAGTAATAAAAAGTTCCTGTGATTTTATGTGTTGCCTATAAATGTGATTTTTTGGTTCATTTATCCCCTCCACACCTTTTATGAAATGTTTCTAGTGCATATTCCTTCTGATTAGTGGTGTGGGAATGTGTGGTTGAAAGCAAAGATGGGCATTAATGTTTTCTTGTTTTTTATATATCTTTTATTTACCCCAGTGAAAGAAAAGTAAGTGGGTTCTCAAGAGCTTATAATCCTCAGTAATGCACATTGAATTTAGGTTTAATTTTCTGGGGAGCTCAAATTTAATAAGTTAAACCAAATCTACATATTTTATGGTTCTAATAATCGTTAACTGAAAATTGAAGTTCTGAATTTTCATGGCATAAAGATTTTCCTAAAAAATAGTCTCATCTTGATATTCCACCAAAATAATGCAAGTATTCTCTTTTTTTTTTCCTTTTTGTTCAAGTGCAAACATCTTATTGGTTTTTAAAGACCTTTACAATCTGGCTTCCAGATTCATTTGGGCTTTCCTCCAGTCAAAATGGCCTGATTTCTTATATACAACCACAGAATTTCATCTTTTCTATATTTGCTTTTATTGAAGCTGATCTACTTTGCCTATAACATACCTCTGCCTACATGTTTAACTCGTGGAATTCCTAGCTTCTTTCAAAGTTTAGCCCAAGTGCCCTACAAGCAACTCATTCTCCGCAAGTTGAATGTGACATGATACTTTATGTTTAGTGTTAATTTTTTTTTCTCCAATTGAATGTTAGCTTCATAAAGGAATTTTTTTTCCTTTATATCCCCAGCACCCCGAAAATGCCTGACACATAGTAGATGATTACTAAATACTTAATAATTTGACTTGCTGAAATAAGACCAAAGTTTTAACCCTAAATATTTTATCAGAATTCTTTTCCTTCTTTCTTTCTCATACAAATCCATAAAATTTGGAATAACAAATACTTAAACTCTATTCAATTGGATAGCCCCATTGCAGTTAATCTAATTACAAAAGATTGAGACTTAATAGAATCAGTAAAATATGTAAACTAGATGTGAACAAGTCATTAATTAGAGGGTAATAAAGTAATTTGAACATTGGATAAAGGCAGAAGATATTATATAAGAAGTTAAATTGAACAAATCACATACCCAGGACCTATATGTAAAATAGTAAGTCAGTTTGGAATCTTTTAATTCACCAGCAAGACATTCTACTGATGAAAGAACTATTGCTTGGAGAAGGAAATTTGTCTTTCATTTCCCTTCCCCTCTCTCAAAGTGAAATAAAAAAATTCTATTATTGATATAATTGATGATCTGGGGTGGTAACAGTGGTCATTGGTTCCAGTCTAAATGACAATATAGGAAAAACCTCTAGATGGATATAGAGAGCCAATTCCTGGAAAATATAGAGAGCCAATTACATTGAGACCCCTTGTGATAATCTGAAACTAATGAGAAATTTATGAGAACTCTAGGTGGATAGGAGTTGGAGAAAGACATAGAAACCAGGAATAAGGAATTTATTCTTTGGGTCTATGTGTTTTCTACCTTACTATTATATTTTGTTAGAAACAATTCTCTCCAAGCACCTTGTGTGTGCTGTTAGAGAGTATATTCTCTCTATACATTTTTTTTTCTTTTTTTTGCTGAGGCAATTGGGGTTAAGTGACTTGCCCAGGGTCACACAGCTGTTATGTGTCTGAGACCAGATTTGAACTCAGGTCCTCCTGACTTCAGGGCTGGTGCTCTATCCACTGCGCCACCTAGCTGCCCCGAGAGTATATTCTCAATTGCTTTTTTTTGTTTTGTTTTGTTTGTTAGGGGGCTGCTTTTTGTTTTAATTGTTCCTTCTATACTCATTAAGCAATTCTGTCTACCTGAAGTTAGTACACTAGTGTGGCCTTTTAAGTGGTGGTAAAATTGTCACAACCAGACCCTCAGAGGAACTAAGTTGGTCTCTGAGATCAGAGGTAGATTCGGCATTTTAGGCCTGGACAGTATTTAATAGCTACTAATATTTAGGAGCCTTGAAAAGGCTCCTAATCTACCTCTAACATTACCTTTTCCTCTAAATATTGTCCTCACAAGCCTATCACCTAGTCCTGAAATTGAAAAATCTAAGCCATTAGGTAAATTAATTTTCTCCTGTTAATATATGAGTACCTCTGGGATGAGTAACATATTGAGCTAGATATTAATATCTTAATTCAAATTAGGTTATCAGAACTCTGAAAGCTTTACACAAAATGACAAAAAATGATCTGTAAGTTAGGGGTAGGTGAAGAGAAGGAGATGAAGAAAGTCTGGAGTCAATGGACAGATTTAAATAGGACATAATTACTAAGAATGAGAATATGCAGAGGCTGAAATCCTTGGATAAAAATGGGCGTAAGGTGGGATGGGATGGGGTGGGAAAATGCTATGATTCGATGATTTCATAGAAAATGGATAAAAATATTGCATAATATTGAGTGGGTCATATAATGTTAAATTCTTTGCATACTGGGAAGCCAAGGAAATCATAAAATTAGTGCATTTCCCCATGCCACCCCACCCTCCTACAGAAGTCTGAGCAAATTCTAAAAATTAATTCAGAAGTGTTAAAAAAAATAAATTTACCTTAATTACTGTCTTCTTTATGGTTATTCTTTTCAGTGACACATATTTATTTCTAGGAAATGCAATTGGTTAAAATTTATGAACAGTATACTCAAGTATTGGTATAGATTATGTCTACATTAGATTGACAGATTGAATCAAAATTATGCATACTTTGAGCCATTTATACTATGCATATAAACAAAACCATCAATGAAGATGAAATTAAAACAATTAGAAACTATCTTGCCCAATTATATGCTAATAAAGCTGAATATCTAAATAAATGGGTGAATATTTACTATAAATAGCAGTGATGAAAAAGAAATAGAATACTTAAATAGTCAAAATGGTAGGATAGGTAACATACTACATGTGATGGAATTAGTTGGCAAAATAGAGCTCTGCTCTGAAGCTGCCTTCTCATCACAGAAAAAGGAAAGAATTTGGAGGTGCTACTTCTGATTGCCATGAGTTCTTGGAATATCACAAAAGCCCCGGGGCCTAATCACAAACTCAGAGAGCAGCAATGATTATTGGCAGGTGTCAAAGAAGAACCTTATGAGCCAAGAGATAACATTTTTGGATGTAGAAGATGAAGCAGAAACAAATCAAGCATCTCTTAAGTATGAATATTTTAAGTTTGGTGAAGAAGAGAGCAAGGCATTAGTCACTATTCATCTTCGAAGTCTTAAGTATTTTATCTTATAGCTGATAACTAGATTTCCAGAAGCTGTTGACTAGTGAGTTTAATGTGGGGAATAAAAATACCATCCTGCAAATATTTGACCCAACTAAAGCTCACCCCTTAATACCTATTAAAAATCTCATTGCCCTTGTAATATTTGGTCATTTTCAGTCATGTCCAAGTCTTTGTGACCCTTTTGGAGTTTTCTTCGCAAAGATGGAGTGCTTTGTTGTTTCCTTCTCTAGTTCACTTTACAAATGAGAAAGCTAAGGCAAAAAGGTTTGAATGATTTGTCCAGAATTACACAGCCAGTAAGTATTTGAGGTTATATGTAAATATAGGTCTTCTTTACTCCAAGTCCTGTACTCTATTCACTGGGCCACTTAGCTGTCCCATATTAACACACAATTAACAGCAAACAAAAAAAATTATATTCAGTAGTATTCAAACTTTTAAAAAATATATACCACATTAACAAATGCAGCAATTGTCTAATGGTAGGATAAAGCCAAACCATCATACATTTGTTATACCTCCAAAAAACAAACAAAACACATTTAAAATTACATTGAACAAATTCCAGTATATTCTAGAATATTCCAGGAAGAAACAAACTTGTCTCTGACTAGAAATAAAATTCTACTTTATAGAAAGAAAAAAGAAAAAAAAATCAAACAATTTTTTTCCAGATTGGGAAGAAACATTTTCTGAAACAGAAATGATTATAGAAACAAAATTTCCAGAAACTTACTAAGTAAAGCAAAAATAAGTTTTTGCCTCAGAGTGCATGAAAAGACAATAATCATTCAAAGCAAGGGGTTCTAAAAGATATTGCTTCAAGACTGATTAACATATTAAAAAAAAATCTTCCAGAGGGGAAAAATCCATCCTCCAAGTTTTTCACAATAAAGTGTTAACTTGCAAGCACAAATTGTAAATCAGCTAGTTTGTTAAAAAAAAAAATCTATTTGCACTCATGCCAAGCCAGCAAGAATATAGTCAAACCTAAAACAGAGTGTTACAGAACTGAAAGCCAGAGTTTTTAATGGACATTCAATTAAAAGCTTAAGGTGATTTGAGCTAAAATATCCCTATTTTGAACAATCATGGGTTTCTCTTGAGAAGAAAGAATGCCAAAACATCTCCAAACAGAAAGAAAATTGTCCCAATCTTTTATAAAAACTTTTATCAAGCACAATTTCTTGCAAAAATAAGTGATCAGAAATTATATTCCTGTGGATAAAGTTCCTGTGTAGGATAAAGTCCTATATATTACAAGTGCTATTCCTCTGCATCTAGCATAGGGCTATCACTGTGTGATTCAAAGGAAGCAGAAAGGACATCCAACCTTCTATACCATTTGGCCCCCACCCCATCTTTCAGAGAAATTTTAATTTCAGACATGAAAGGAAACAGAAAATAAGACCAGAAGCCACCACTGTTCTCTTCTCAAAGAGATGGAATACTGGGCAAGAATCATATCTCTTTGTTGCCTTAAATAGTATTAACCTAGGGGACATGAGTTTTAGGTTGAAGCTAATTTCTGACCAGCTTTTCATCATTGCCAAGGGGAAACAACACAAAGCTTTATATTCAAGGCTTGATTCACTTCTAATCAAATAACAGTCCCACACTGAAGTCTCTAGTGCAGCAATTTGCAGTAGGTGAGAAAGTAATAGAGATTGTCAGATCCTCTCAGGTGAGCTTCTTCCCAGAGTTTTTTCCTTTAGCAACTCAAAGTGGGGTCGGCATCTTCCATCTTTTTTCTTGAAGCTGGAAGCCCAAAGTATCCAGTCCAAGAGACTCAGCAACTTAAAGAAGGGACTAGAGGGACTAGAACTCTCCAACTCTGGCTAACTCTATGTCAACCTATGGATTCATCACTCACATGTAGTCTGGTTGCTGGTCCTGCTTTGTTTTTACTTCTAGTAAATGGGTTAATGCCTTTCTCCTTAAGTTCACATTCTAATCACTTGGTCTATAATAGAACTGCCAATTCATCAGTTCTGCCCAGATGCCCAATGCCTCTAAGAATGGAACATCTGTCTATCCTTTGATAATTCTACTAATAGTAATGTTTCTAAACCTAGGTTATAAATATTTGCTGCCAGATATGAGTGGTGATTTCTTATCTTCATATGAACATATTTCTACCAATTGATTAGTGTTCCATTCTCTTGACATTCTTATTCAATATCCATTTCCCCCCTGCTGTCCAAAGTCAGCCCATTTAAGGCCATATGCTCTACCTCTTTCTGAAACTGGGTTCCATATTATGACTAGATTAGCCTAACCCATTACTAGCTAACATTGTCAGACAAATATTTTAGCCATACTTCTACTGGCAGTAGAGATAAGAATTTGATTTTATATATCCTTGGAAAAAAGTTACTCCACATCAACTAAAGAATCTTTTCTTTTTATAACATGTCTATACCTTCCCTGCAAATTTTAGTAACAAAACATTGCCTAGAATTTTGGGAAGTGAATTTTCCAAAGTCACACAGGCTATATATATCAGAAGCATGATTTGTTTGAAGATTTTCCTGACTACAATGATTCTCTATTAACTATACCATGATATCCCTTTGTGTCTGTTAATCAGATAAATGCATGGAAAATATCACTATATTTTAAAAACATATGATTTTATTTAAGAATGGAGAGGAAGGAAACATGAGAAACACATCAGTCTTAGATTCAGAGTACTGAGATCAAGTCCAAACTCTAACACTAAATAGCAATATGACCCTGGTTATCATTTCACTGCTCTGTGCCTCAGTGTTCTCATTTGTAACAAGAATCAAAGAACTTTCATTACCAATTCTTTGGGATTATGAGAAAAATGTCATAAAAATGTATTATTATTATGAAAACCATTTTGATATGGAAGTGGCCTATGAACAAAATGTTCTTGAAAATAAATGACTCTACAAAGTACTTTTATTTAGGAATCTTATGAAAATTCTCATTGAAATGACTATTTATAATGGTGATTTTTCATTCATGCAAATTTTAGGATTAATCATTATCAATACTTAGGAAAATAAGTAAATCAATATTTCATCTAAAAATGTAAAAATATTGGAGTGGAAGTATCTCTAGACATTAATTTGAAATTTTCTCAAAGTAAAATTTAATAAGAAAAAAGAATAAGTTTGAATTTGGAAACCCTGAATACAAACCATAGAAATAATATAGTTGGGCAATGTATTAATGAAAAAAACAAACACATTCCCATATAACGTGATTTTTTTTTATTATGGGCAGGACCTAAATTAAATTTGTTTCCTGAGAGTTTATGCCCATGTCACATTGTAATAAAATGAGACTAGCATTCATAAAGGAAGGAAAGGGCCCCACATGTGCAAGAATGTTTGTGGCAGCCCTTTTTGTAGTGGCTAGAAACTGGAAATTGAATAGATGCCCTTCAATTGGAGAAAGGCTGAATAAATTATGGTATATGAATGTTATGGAATATTATTGTTTTGTAAGAAATGACCAGCAGGATGATTTCAGAGAGGCCTGGAGAGACTTGCATGAACTGATGCTGAGCGAAATGAGCAGAACCAGGAGATCAATACTATATGATGATCAATTCTGATGGACATGGCTCTCTTCAACAATGAAATGTTTCAAACCACCTCCAATTATTCACTGAAGAAAGCCATATACACCCAGAGAGAGGGATGTGAAATGTGGACCACAACATAACATTCTCATACTCCTTGATTGATGTTTGCTTACATTGTGTTTCCTTTATCTGATGTATCTTTTGTGTAGATAAGATTTTTCTTGCACAACAATAAGTTTGGAAATATGTATACATATATTCGATTTGCCAATATTTTAACATAATTAACATGTAGTGGATATCCTGCCATCTAGGGGAGGGGTGGGGAGTTGGGGGGAAAAATTTGTAACAGAAAGCTATGTAAGGGTTAATGTTGAAGAATTACCCACACATATGTTATGCAAATAAAATTTTTTAAAAAATGCCATCTGCATCCAGAGAGAGAACTATGGAGACTGAAAGTAGATTAAAGCATAATATTTAAAAAAAAAGAGAGAAAGAAATGAGACTAGCATTTTCCATTTAACAATGTACAAAAGGAAATTTAATTAATCATATCATAGAATGGATAATGAGAGCAGGAAAAGGATATTCAACCAGTATAAAGTTGAGCACATCTTCTCAAGGTTGTTCATGCTGCTTGTCAAAGTACCTAAGTCTGAAAGAGGAACTCCAGCTCTTTGTATCCTGATTTATATCTAGATAATGATGAAACTTCATTAATCAATTGCATTTTTTTTTTTTTGCTTTTTGCTGAAGCAATTGAGGTTTAAGTGACTTGCCTAGGGTCACACAGCTAGGGAATCTTGTGTCTGAGATCAGATTTGAACTCAGGTCCTCCTGACTTCAGAGTTGGTGCTCTATCCACTGTGCCACCTAGCTGCCCCAATAATTCTTTAAAGAAAAAGAAAATAAACGGATGGCTTTATATATAATTCAGATATTAATAAGAAGAACACAGTAATAACAACAACAATTGGCATTGCTCTGGAAATGATGTACAGTAGAAACGGAGAATCTGTGAGGCAAGCCCTCACAGAAGCAGGAAACAACTAGAGGGAAGACCCTGGAATAGTTATCTTGGTAAGATGAAACAGGTAACATGAAAAGAGAGAGAACAGATAATTATAGCAGTCATAAGCAAATAATGAAGTTTAAAAAAACAGAAAGAGAAAAAAATATTTTGAGTAAGAGAGATTATTTTTGGGAAGGGTTGCAAAAAATAAAATTAAAAAAATAAGGTTAGAACTAACTAAAGGGGTTCAGGAAAAGGAATATTAAATTTGAAGAGTAAATCAGGGTTAAGATGAAGAGAGCCAGTGGGAACAGGACCATCTTTTTACTGCTTATGTTACTGAAGTAACATAAATCTCAAAGCAGATTAAAAGTCAGCAAATTATCAATTTATCTTTGGAATTATTTTATTGACTAATTGTGACTTAGATAAAGGAAAAAACATCCCATGGGAGAAGAAACAAGTTCCGGGTAAACAGGCTAGCTTTCTAACCATGAATTCATTGCACCTTACTGGTTCTGGGGTAGAAACAGCTAAAGAATAACCTCTAGTGTCAGTCCTGGTATTCCCAGTTTGTGACTAAGGGAATAGGACCATTCAGGAGTCCCTTTGGGTCAAGGGGAAGTAGGTATACCTGGTTTTTTTTTGGGGGGGGAGTGGAAACTTACCAAAAAAGACCATGGTGGCAGCAAGCAGGGTAGTAATGCTTCAATCTCACTTTAATAAAACACAAATAAAGAGTATAAATGGCACAGAAAATACAAATATTGTTTGTGGGAATGGTACAGAGAAAGATGTTTTGGGAACAGGATATGCGATAAACAGAAATGGAGAAGAGAATGGAAGGGAGGAGGAACACACAAAGTTACTTATATAACTATGGACTAGAGATAGGCAGCATGGATCTGAAGCAAGTGGAGGAATCCTGGGGACTCCAACAGGAGTCTGGGATACCATTTTAGAGGTTTGGGGGAAATAGACAAACACTTATCCATGCTATATTAGGATTAGTTCATTAACACATCCACATCATCTCAAATATGTTAGGATTAGTTCATTAGCCTACTGCTTATTGAGGGCAGTTGCAAGGCATTACAGAAAGTTTTACTTGCTTCCCCTAATTTAGCACAGGATCTTGGGATGTGGCCCTAGTTAATTTATGAGACAATTTTCAGTAATTTTTATGCTCTCCTAATTTATGAGATAATTTGCAAGTTAAGTTTTATGCTCCCTTAATTTATGGAACAGTTTGTAAGTAACTTCTATATTCGCCTTTTCAATCTTTCTGCTCATCTAAATACTTGTAAAAAGTACTTACTATGCTTACTGAGGGCCAGGGGAAAAGGTCAGGAAATTCAAATAATATATAATTTCAACACAGCCAAAAAAAAGTGTTCAAGGAAATCATTGTGTTTAATGAAGATGACATTCTAGGGAAAAGTACATGGACAATTCCACAAAATTGGTAAAATGGAAAAAAACTGCAATGAACAAAAAAATTCAATTGGCCAGTTACAAAAGGAGCTAAAAAAGGTAACTGAAGAAAATAATACTTTAAAAATTAAAACAGAACAAATAGAAGTGAATGATTCAATACGATTTCAAGAATCAAACAAAAACAAAAAACTGAAAAAATAGAAGAAAATATGAAATATCTCGTAGGAAAAACAACTGACTTGGAAAACAGATCTAGGACAGACAATCTAAGGATTATTGGATTCCCTAAAAGCCATGATGAAAAAAAGAACCTAGATGCTATCTTCCAGGAAATCATAAAAGAAAAAAGTCCTGATGTTTTAGAATCATAAGGCAAAATCACCATCAAAAGAATTCACTGATCACCCCCTGAAAGAGACCCCAAAATTAAATCCCCAAGGAATATCGTGGCTATTGTACCAAGGAAAATATATTGCTAGCAGCTAGAAAGAAACAATTCAAATACCGAGGAACTGTAATTAGAATCACACAAGGTCTGTCAGCTTCCACATTAAAGGATCAAAGGGACTGGAATCAGATATTCCAAAAGGCAAAGGAACTTGGATTACAGCCAAGAATAAGTTATCTAGCTAGAATGAGCATTATCTTCCAGGGAAGAAGATGGTCATTCAATGACATAGGAGAATTCTACCTATTTTTAATGAAAAGACAAGATCTGAAGAAAAAATTTGACTTCCAAACACATAACTCAAGAGAAGCATAAAAAGGTAAAAAGGAAAAAACTCTTGAGAACTATATTTCTACTATGGGTATACTCAAAAAATGAGGGTATAATTTGATTTTACTTTGATAAAATGGAAAAAAAATTAGAGGTGGAAGGACTATCATTCTGGAAAAAGAGGGGAAAGGAGGTAAAATAAAGTTAAAAAAAAGGTAAAAATAAGGTAAAATCTCATGAAGAGGCATAGAAAATCTAATATAATTGAGGGAAAGAAGGGAGGGAGATGAGCATTGTGTGAATCTTACTCTCATCAGATTGGGCTCTAAAAGAGTATATCAGACATATTTGGTTTCACAGAAAAACTTGTCCACCCTTATAGGGAAACAGGAGGGAAAGGGGGAAAAGAAAGGGGTAGACTAATAGAAGGGAAAATAGAAGAATTAGGGGAAAGGTGCAAAAAAGAGGAAGGGGTTATAAAGGAGGTAGGATTATTAGAGGGAGATGGTCATCAAAAACAAAATACTGGGGAAAGGGGAAGGGAGAAAGGGGAAAGGGAAGAGAAAAACATAACTTTGGGTAAATAAGATGGCAGGAAATACAGATTTAGTTATTTTAACTGCCAATGTGAATGGGATGAACTCTCCCATAAAATGGAAGCTGTTAGCAGACTGGATTAAAAACCAGAATCCTACAATATGTTGTTTACAAGAAACACGTCTAAAACATACAGAGTGGAGGTAAAGGGCTGGAGCAGAATCTTTTATACTTCAGGTGAACAAAAAAAAAAGCAGGAGTAGCAATCCTTATCTCAGATAAAGTAAAAGCAAAGATAGATCTAATTAAAAGAGATAAGGGAGGAAACTATATTTTATTAAAGGGTACCATAGATAATGAAGTGGTATCAATACTAAACATATATGCACCAAGTGATATAGCATCCAAATTCCTATAGGAGAAATTAACAGAGATAGAAGAAGAAAGACAGCAAAACTATACTAGTGGGGGATCTCAACCTTGCTCTCTCAGAATTACATAAATCAAATCACAAAATAAATAAGAAAGAAGCTAGGGAGGTAAACCAATTGTTAGAAAAGTTAGGTATGATAGATCTTTGGAGAAAATTGAATGGAGACAGTAGGGAGTTTACTTTTTTCTCAGGGGTTCATGGAACTTATACAAAAATTAATCATGTGTTAGGGCATAAAAACTTCAAAATCAAATGCAGAAAAGCAGAAATAGTAAATGCATCCTTTTCAGATCATGATGCAATAGAACTCACATGTAATATAATGCCAGGAGAAAATAGACCAAAAGTCAATTGGAAATTAAATAATCTAATTTTAAAGAATGAAAAGGTGAAAGAGCAAATCACAAAATATAATCAATAATTTCATCCAGGAGAATGACAATAATGAGACAACATACCAAAATTTGTGGGATACAGCCAAAGTTGTTATAAGGGGTAATTTTATATCTCTAGATGCTTACTTACATAAAATAGAGAAAGAGAAGATGAATGAATTGGGCTTACAATTTAAAAAGCTCAAAAAAGAGCAAATTAAAAACTGTCAATTAAATACCAAATTGGAAATTCTGAAAATAAAAGGGGAGATTAATAAAATTGAAAATAAGAAAACTACTGAATTAGTAAATAAAACTAAGAGTTGGTTTTATGAAAAAAAACCAACAAAATAGATGTCTTTAGTTAATTTGATTAGAAAAAGGAAAGAGGAAAATCAAATTGTTATCAAAAATGATAAGAGAAAACTTTCCTCCAATGAAGAGGAAATCAGAGTAATAATTAGGAGTTACTTTGCCCAACTTTATGCCAATAAATTTGATAATCTAAATGAAATGGAGGAATATCTACAAAAATATAGGTTGCCCAGGTTAACATTAGAGGAAATAAATTATTTAAATAGCCCCATTTTAGAAAAAGAAATAGAACAAGCTATTAATGAAAAAAAATTTTAAAATTAAATTAATCTAATAGAATGTAAAGTCTGAGAAGTCCTATCAAGCTGGAGAAGCTAGATATAGGACTTCATTTTATTTAATTTCAAACCTTTTTATTTGTAAAACATATGTATGGGTAATTTTTCAACATTGACTCTTACAAAGCTTTCTGTTACAAATTTTCCTCCCCTAGTCTGCACCCCTCTCCTAGATGGCAAGAACTCTACTACATGTTAATATGTTAAAATAGTTGACAAATCGAATATATGTATATATATTTTTACAGCTATCTTTCTGTGCAAGAAAATTCACATCTGCAAGAAAAAAAATCTGAGAAGAGAAACATAATGCAAGCAAACATCAATAGAGAGCATGAAAATGTTATGTTGTGGTGCACATTTCATATCCCTCTCTCTGGATGTATATGGCTTTCTTTACTGAACAATTGGAACTGGTCTGAAACATTTCATTGTTTAAGAGAGCCATGTCCATCAGAATTGATCATCATATAGTCTTGCTGCTGTGTATAATTATCTTCTGGTTCACCCAGCATCAGTTCATGCAAGTCTCTCCAACCTTCTCTGAAATCATCCTGCTGGTCATTTCTTACAAAACAATAATATTCCATAACATTCATATACCATAATTTATTCAGTCATTCTCCAATTGATGGGCATCCATTCATTTTCCAGTTTCTAGCCACTACAAAAAGGGCTGCCACAAACATTCTTGCATATGTGGGGCCCTTTCCTTCCTTTAAGATCTCTTTGGGATATAAGCCCAATTAGAAACAAATGTATCAGTATCCCAGTTTTCCCACATCCCCTCCAACACCCGTCACTATCTTTTCCTGTCATTTTAGCCAGTCTGACAGGTGTGTAGTGGTACCTCACAGTTGTCTTAATTTGCATTTCTCTGATCAGTAGTGATTTTGAGCACCTTTTCATATGACTAGAAATAGTTTTAATTTCATCATCTGAAAATTGTCCGTTCATATCCTTTGACCATTTATCGATTGGAAAATAGCTTGAATGCTTATAAATATGAGACAATTTTCTATATATTTTAGAAATGAGGCCCTTATCAGAACCCTTAAATGTAAAGATGATTTCCTAATTTATTGCTTCCCTCCTAATTTTGTCTGCATTAGTTTTGTTTGTACAGAAACTTTTTAACTTAATATAGTCAAAATTATCTATCTGGTGTTCAATTAAGAGTTCCAGCTCTTCTTTGGACATAAATTTATTCCATCTCCACAGATCTGAGAGGTAAACTATCCTATGCTCCTCTAATTTGCTTATAATATCACTCTATATCCAAATCATGAACCCATTTAGATCTTATCTTGGCATGTGGTGCTAGGTGTGGGTCAAGCCCTAATTTCTTCCACACTTGTTTCCAATTTTCCCAGCAGTTTTTGTCGAATGGTGAGTACTTATCCCAAAAGCTGGGGTCTTTGGGTTTATCAAACACTAAATTGCTAAAGTTATTACCTAGATTGTCCTGTGATCCTATCCTATGCCACTTATCGACTGCTCTATTTCTTAGCCAGTGCCAAATGGTTTTGATGACTGCTGCTTTATAATATAGTTTTAGATCTGGTACAGCATGCCACCTTCATCGGCCTTTTTTTTTTCATTAATTCCCTTGAAATTCTTGACCTTTTGTTTTTCCAAATGAACTTTGCTACTATTTTTTCTAGATCTGTAAAGTAATTTCTTGGGAGTTTGTTTGGTATGGCACTAAATAAGTAAATTAGTTTGGAAAGTATTGTCATTTTTATTATATTCACTTAGCCTACCCATGAGCACTTATTGTTTTTCCAATTGAGTAGGTCTGAGTTTATTTGTGTGGAAAGTGTTTAGTTCATATAGTTCCTGACTTTTCCTTGGCAGATAGATTCCCAAATATTTTATACTATCAACAGTTATTTTGAATGGAATTTCTTTTTGTATTTCTTGCTGCTGAACTTTGTTGGTAATATATAAAAATGCTGCTGATTTATGTGAATTTATTTTGTATCCTGCAACTTTGCTAAAATTGTGAATTGTTCTAGTAATTTTTTAGTTGAGCCTCTAAGGTTTTCTAATTATACCATCATGTCATCTGCAAAGAGTGATAATTTGGTTTCCTCATTACCTACTCTAATCCCTTTAATCTTTTTTTCTTTTCTTACTGCCAAAGGTAACATTTCTAATACAATATTAAATAGTAATGGTGACAGTGGGCAGCCTTGTTTCACTCTTGATCTTATTGGGAATGGTCTAGTTTGTCTCCATTACATATGATCATTGCTGATCATTTTAAGTAGATACTACTAATCATTTTAAGGAAAAGGAAAAATTTATTCCTATACTCTCTATTGTTTTTAATAGGAATGGGTGTTGGATTTTATCAAATGCTTTTTCTGCATCTATTGAGATAATCATATGACTTTTTTTAAATTTGGTTATTAATATAATTGATTAAGCTGATAGTTTTCCTAATATTGAACCAGCCCTGCATTCCTGGTTTAAATCCTACTTGGTCATAGTGTATTATCCTGCAATCCCTTTTTGTAATCTCATTGCTTATATCTTATTTAAAATATTTTCATCAATATTCATTAGGGAAATTGGTCTATAGTTTTCTTTCTCTGTTTTCACCCTACCTGGTTTAGCTATGAGCACCATATCTGTATAACAGAAAGAATTTTTAGTATACCTTCTTTCCCTATTTTTTTTCAAATAGTTTATATAGTATTGGAAATAATTGTTCTTTGAATGTTTGGTAGAATTCACATGTAAATCCACCTGGCCCTGGAGATTTTTTCTTAGGGAGGTCTCCACAGGTCTGAGAGGTAAACTATCCTATGCTCCTCTAATTTGCTTATAATCAGATATAGGACTTTTTAGGAACTTTCTGTCCATAGTCCAAGACCACCCTTATAAAATTCAGAGATATCATCAGGACTTATGAAGCTTGTCTATTAAAATATACAAATGTTGTGATCTGAAGGAGTATTCATACCAAGAAATGAATTGTGGTCATGGTTATTGTTCCATTTTCCATTCTATTTAGGTCCAGATTTTTTGCCTTCTTTTTAGTTATCACTGTCTATTAATTAGTGTCATTACCTTAAATGCCATTCTTACTTAAGGACTTAATTTTAATCAGTAATAATAGTTTGAGTTTAGTATATTAACATATACTTAAAAAAATCAATTTATTTGATTTAATCAGAAAATTTTTCTTCTCATCCTCTAGCCCAGAACCCTCCTTCTAACTAAGAACAACAACAATGACAACAAAAACCCAGAAATGGTCAAAATTAAGACAATTCTCCTTATTGGCTATGAAGAAAAAAAAAGAAAGAAAAAAAATGAAAGAAAGTAAGTAATGAAAGAAAGAAAGAAAGGAAGGAAGGAAGGAAGGAAGGAAGGAA
>JAJPUD010000303.1:708661-737577 GCA_023553655.1 Myrmecobius fasciatus
AGAAAGAAGGAGGGAGGGAAGAAAGAAAGAAAGGAAGAAAGAAAGGAAGGAAGGAAGAAGGGAGGGAAGAAGGGATAAAGGAAGAAGGGAAAGCACAGGAAGGAGAGAAGGAAAGAAAGATCTCATTTTATGTTTCCTTTCACCCCTCTAACAGTATCATTGTATAGATTAAAATTATTTGTTGTATTTTGAAGACTTTCTGCTGAAATTTGTTGTACTTTGTTTAGAAGGTTGTACATATGTGATCTGCTTTTCTGTACTTAATGAATCTAGAGTCCTACACTCAGAGAAGCTTTGGCTCAATTAAGAATTGTTTGTACCTCATTTTCCAAGTTTTCTAATATTGCAGGGACTATTTCATTATCTTTTCTGACTTGGAAAGCATTCATCTTTCTTTGAATTATTTACCACAAATATCTTTCTAAAGTCTTTGCCTTTATCAAAAGTTTGGAAACTACATCCCATACCACAGTTGTTTTTCTGGTGGGATTTATTTGACGTGGGAGGAAAAAGAGAAACTCTTCATCATTTACTACATGTTTTTTTTTTTTTTTTTGCTTTGTTCTTTTTGTCACGATGCTGTGAAATTTGTACTACAGTTTGCTTACTAATTTTCTGAAACATTATATTCTTCAAAGCAATCAACTGAGTTAGCTGTTTACTTTCCAAAGTGAGCTTCTGATTTTCTGATTTACTACCAGCCAAAGTAAGAAAACTGCTTGCTTCTATATCCTTATCCCTTTCTTCACTATATAAATATGAACTAGTTTTTGATTGTATTTCTGACTTCTCTCTATTCTTTTTCTCTCTATTCTTTTCAGTGTTTGAATTTTTCACTTTTCTAAAAAAGCTTCTTTCCCAGAAACTTTAGTTTTATGTTTATTTTTATTTTTGGCAGCTGTTTGAATTGTAATGAATTTGCTTATTTCACCTACAATTATATCCATATCAGCTTCATATAGTTTTCTTAAGTTGCTGCTTATCATTGGGGAGCACCATAATGGAGAATTCTGCATTAAGTTCACTGACAGATTGAGACTGTGAATTAAGATGGCACAATCCATTTTGTGTATGTTAGTATTGGTATCTATAGAGTTGTCATTTATCTTGCTGCTCCGGTTTAACATGTTATTTGAAACTACTTTTTGTTCTAAATCTCCTGCAAGGGGAATTGCTGCAGAAAAAAATTACTAGATTCCCAAGAAGGAAGACATTTTTTCTTTCAGTCACATTTCCAGATTGACTGTAACTACAAAATCTTTTCTTTTTCTCTTGCCCAACATATGAATATTATTTAGTTAACCTGCTGAGGAACATTTGGAACTTTCTTATAGATGGAACTGATTTTCTGTGGAAAGTATATTGGCAATAGAAAAATTTCTTCCTGGATTATCTTGGGAATCTATCTCCTGATCATTTTTCTCAGGACTTTGAAATAATTCCAAATGGAATTCATTAGATAAAAATACTTTGAATACTTCTGGAGTGAGAGAATCAGGCACTTTCTTGGTTGTGAAATTGCTGCCATGAAATGCCTCTTTATCATCACCATCCTCCTCCTCATCTGCTGATGTAAGCAGAACTCTCATAGGCAAATGGATAGGTCTGATGTGAAGTATTTCTCTCTCAAATGAATGATGCAATAAATCCAGCCTATTGCCAATATCCTTTCTTCTGGCTAGTCAGCTATAGAGAGAAAATCTAATAATCCTTAAGGTGGCTTGTCATTTTGATTGCAGATAGCAAGTTATTGCTAATGAAAACTTCTGTTTCTATCGAAGTTTTATGCAGATGATTTAGCTTTTGATGAGGAAAAACATTTTAAAACCTCAATTTCTCCACTTTTTTGTGCAACAACATTTTTTCAGTTATAAGTTTTTGAGAATTTTCTTTTTCTATACTCAAAGCCTGAGCCAATGCCATTTTTGTGTTTTAAATAAATCTTAATGATAGAAGAATTGTTTATTATTTTGTTTATTTTTTATGCAAGAGAAGTATTTAACTTATTGACTTTTGAAGTTTTCTTGTCCTTTACATGTCTCTTAATTCTCTGAGTGAAAAGCAAGGAAGTTCCAGAAGTGCCTCGATCCTTCATTTCTGAAGCAAACTTTGCATCTGTTCCAGGGCTTCTGCATCCAAACAAAGGCCACAAAACCAGGAGCAGCTCACCAGCCTGCCACTGTCATTCGGGATAGGGTGCCTTTTTTGTATTTTCAAACTTGCCAACTGTTAATGTATTGATGAAAATTCTTAAGCCTTTCAAAATTGTTTTTCTTTACAATATTGTTATTATTGTATAAATAAGCATTTGTTTCTTTTCACTATGTATCACTTTACAATTCCAGGTTTCTTTGAAATCATCTCCTTCACCATTTGTCATGGCACAATAATACATCATTCTACTAATACCACAACTTATTTAGACATTCCCCAATTAATGAGCACCCTTCTCAGATCCCATTTCTTGCTGTTTAGGACTAATCCCTTTCTTAATGTATCTTCCTTCTAATTTCCCTACCTTTTCTCCCCTTTGGCTATTTTCCTATTAAGTAAAATATTGTTTTGTTGTTGTTCATCCTTCATTCTTGAAGAGGACCAATGATATCATGGGGATGATGTCTTGATTTGTGAGTGAATTGGATTAAGTGGGGTAAAACTTTGCAAAGTTATCAAGTCTCACTCTCTCAGAATGAGTTATCAGAGCCCAGTGGCGAGATATAAGTCAAGGTGATTGACAATGACCCAGGATGCAGTAGGATACCTTGGCCTTTTTAAGCTAAGATCTTCCCCATATCTCAGTTTGTGTGAGGCTTTACCCAGTTAAGTGATTTAACTGGGTCATATAAGTAATATTTGAACTCAGTCCCCTGACTCCAGAACCAGTGATTTTTCTATTATAATATGTTCATCCTCAAATCTTAAAATTCTGAATAAATATTACAATTATTGTTCTATGACTACAAACATTTAGACAAATCAAAAACAATTTACTAATATATTTGGTCAAGAGCTACTACTAGGTGGCACAGTGGATAGAGCACCAGGTCTAGAATTAGGAAAACATTTTCCTGAATTCGAATCTAGCCTCACATACTTACTAGCTGTGTGACCTGGGAAAGCCCTTTAACCCTGTTTGTGTCAATTTCCTTATCTGTTAAATGAACTGGTGAAGGAAATGACAAACTACTCTAGTTTTTCCACCTAGAAAATTCCCAAATGAGGGAAGCTAGGTGACACAGTGCATAGAATGCCAAGTCTGGAATCACAAAGATTTGAGTTCAAATCCAGTCTCAATAGCAAACCTCACCTGTGTGCTTCAGTCTCCCCATCTGCAAAATGAAGTGGAAAAGGAAATGGCAAACTACTCCAGTATTTTTGCCAAAAAAAAAAAAAAATCCCTCTATATTACTATACTTAACTAGTGTGTTTATCTTTGTATATTTTTCTTTCTTTGACCAATTCAGATAAGAATGAGTTTGAAGTGTCAATCTCTCTCCCCTCACCCTAACTTCCTTTTACAAACAGTTGTCTACTTGTAAACTGATTCTATGAGGTGAATTTCCTTGACTTTTTACTCCTTTCTCATGAAGATGCAACAGAATCATTCTCTGGTCTTACCTTTTAAATAGAAATCTCCATTTTCTATTTAGACTTATAACCCCGATGATAACAAGGTTCAGGGGTGGCAAGTATATTATCACACAAGCAGTTTAACTTTATTAATTCTATTAATGTATGTTTCCTTTTTTGTTTCTCTTCATGTTTGAATTTTAAAGTTTCTATTCAATTCTGGCCAATTTTATTTTTAATCAGAAATGCTTAGAAGTCTTCTATTTAATTAAAAATCCATTTTCTTTTCTGTAGCATTACACTGAGTTTGGCTAAGTAAAATATTCTTGTATAAATCCTATATCCTTTGCTTTCTGTAATATTGAGTATAATGTTCTTTCTCCTTTATACTGGTAGTTGCTAAATCTTGTGTAATCCTGACTGTAACTCTTTGATACTTGAATTCTATCAAATGGTTTTCATTATTCTTTGACTTGGATGTTCTGGATTATTACCTACATTTTTTTGGGAGGTAACTCGTGATTTTTTTTTTCCAGTTTCACTTTGCCTCTAGCTATAAGAGATGTAGGCAGTTTTCTTTTAAGACTTCTTGAAATGTGATTTCTAGGCTTGTCTTTGGGCAAAAGCATTCAAATATTCAATGATTCTTAATTTTTTTTCTCCTCTGTGTCTTTTCCAGGTAAATTGTTGGGGTTTTTTTTGTTTGTTTTTTCAGGAAATGCTTTATGTTTTATTTTTATTGGTAGACTTTTTAGCTTATTTTGATATGTATTTTGTTTTGTTTTGTTTTTTGCTGAGGCAATTGGGGTTAAGTGTCTTGCCCAGGGTCACACAGCCAGGAAGTGTTAAGTGTCTGAGACCAAATTTGAACTCAGGTCCTCCTGACTTCAGGGATGGTACTCTACTGTGCCACCTAGCTGCCCCTTTGATATGTATTTTTGACAATGAAATCATTGACTTCTATTTATAGCAGATTTTTAGGAATCTAAAAAAATTTTATGCCATCTGTGATAAGCTATTAATTTCTTTTCTAATTCTTTTTTTAAGTCTTATTTCTTTTCCTTCTTTTTCCTCAAGCACTATATATATATATATATATGAAATATTGAATTTGTTTCATACTGTGTTTTTCTCTGAGACATTGCTTGTAGATATTTTGGAATTATTCTCTTTTACTGCCTGTGGGTTTTAAGTTTCCCTGCTATCATAATAGCTTTTTAAGGTAGGATTTTTTTCATTCATTCTTACAGCCTAAATTTCTGACTTCATATTTTGTTAGAAATGGGATCCTCCATTACTATGGGGAAAGATTTTGGTAGATCATACATATCTTTTTTTTTTTAGGTTTTTGAATGTTATATTATTCCAAGATCTTCAGGAAAGGCCACGGATCTGCATGATTTCAATACTTTCAAAGTGGTCTTATCCAGAACAAAATCTGATTGTGATCCTCTGGCCTGAGTTCTGCCAGTTATTTACCTAGGTTTCAGTCTAAGTAAAAGTAGAATGCTGTTGAACTCCACTCCTATCAATTAGTTGAGTAATTCTTTTGGTTCAAAGTAATGGAATTGTAGGTTCGCTTTTGGTCTGTGATTGCTTCCCCCGTTTTTCCTCTACAGAAAGAGCTAGAAGATAAAAATGACATCATTTTCTGCTCCAGAGCATGAGCCACATCATTGCTACTGGACTTCATCCTTTCTCAATGCAAGTTGGTACAAGCTCTTTCACCATTCATCCTGGATATGTGATTTAGAATTGAATAATGGACAATGAATCTAGCAGGTGGTATCTGTCCTCATTGGGATTTCCTGCAAATATCTGGTGGCACCCTAGTATGGATCTAAAATCTCTTCTCACCTGTTTTGTAGCTATTCTTGGTCATATCTTTTGAACTACATGCTCCTGCAGCCTATATCCATGTCCCACTCTGTTTATCTCCTTATGTTGAACTAAGCTGTACAAATGACTCAATATACCTTTTTCTGGATTTCCCCATCAAGACTGGCTTGATACATCTTTTAGATCTATTTGGAGGAGTTTGGTAGAGGGAAGCTCAGTACACTACTTCCTACAACTCTGTCTTTGTGGCTCCATGTATAGAGTATATTCTCAGTTGAGATGATTTTTATCCTTCATGATACATATAAAAACAAGATTCTGATTTAAACATTTATTAACTGATCTTCCCTATTGCATAAAATAGTCTTCTCTAGTTACAATATATGCATTAAAGAAATGCAAACCATGATTCTATTATGTGATACTCCAGATATGTTATCAACTTTGTTCTATAGTAATGGAAATATTCAGATTTTTATATATACATTTGAATATATTTCATATAAAACTTATATCTCTTTTCTCTCTGATTTGATATGATTTAGTACATGATGAGTATGTCACAAGAATTCTATTTTAGAAGCAGTCAAGCAAATATATGCAAAGCATTTGCCTTAAGCCAGAATGACAATCTTCAGATTGTTCTCTTTTCTTTCTGTACCATTAGAATCCTATTTTCCCCTTCAATAAATTTGAAATACAATGCTCATTTTTGGTGTTGCAATGAACATCAAATTTTTCATGCACCAGTTTTGACAGTTGGAAGGATAAGGTGGGGAAAGTAATGTTTGTTTCACTGGAGAGATTTTTCTATCTAAATGATGCCAAAACAAAATAATTCTGTGTTTGACCTTGATATTTATTAAAATTCCTTTCTATTTTTATGTTGTTTGATTCCTAGGTAATGCTTCCACAGAATGTTGAATTTCTCCTCAACCACATGAAACCTCCAGTCCAAACCAATTTAAAAAATGGTTACAAAGAAAGTAAAGTGTACAAAGCATTGTGTTATGTATTCTACCAATAAAAATCAGTTCTTGCTTTGAAAGAGGTAGGAATAGTGGGATAGGACATACCAGGCATGAGGAACAACTAATGCATAGGCACAGAGATGATACATGGAGTATTATTTATGTGGAAAAAAAGATAAGACTAATCAGACTAGAATGTTAGTTGTATGAAGAGAAGCAGTTGGGATCAGGTTGTATACTGCTTTATTAAATGCTATTTTAAATCAGTTTTATTAATGTCTTTTTGGTATTTCATCAAAATCCCCCCCCTTCTTCTCTCACAGAGTAATCCTATACAAAAATAATATTTGAAGGTCAAAGAAAAAAAGAAGAGAAAAATTTAACTTAAAAATTTAACTATCAATACAGACTGAAAGACATGCCCAACACTGTGTCAAGGGGAGAGGAGAGGAACATGGGGTGTGACTTAAAAATAACTTATTTCACTTTTCATCACTACTTGAAGATCTTTTCTAGCTTCTCTGTATTCATCAATTCTTTTGGTATCTAAGGATAGATTTAAAATAGAAAAAAATCTTCTGGGTTTTCATGGTTATTTATTCTCATTGTTGACAGTAGTAGAATAATTCAGATTTTGTCATTATTGTCCCAATATACTACCTGAGAAATTGGCAATAATGCTTTAAAAGAGAAGTTGGGAATGCAATTCTAAATTACCAAATAGCGATGGAAGAAATCTATGTTGGAGGCAATACAATTTTCAACTGATCAATTTTCATGATATTCTTAAAAAGGGATTCCAAAGTATTTTTTGACTTTTCAATGAGGGGGAGTGGGCTCCTCAGATCTCACATTAATTGGATCTTTACCCCCAACTCAGCAACTCTGTATAAAATTCCTATTTAAAGAGCTATTAATTACAAAAATGGTTGTGGTCTTGAAATGCAAGGGTTCTCCCTAACAAAAGAGAAAACAAAAAGATGCCCATGTACAAACCTAAATGAAGTATGTAAAAAGTATTTTATATTTACATAGAAAAAGAAATGCTATGCAATAAGGAATAATAATTTGATTAGAATATAATCCAGTAATTTATTATTACTATTCTAGGACTAGTAGTCCCAGATTAATAATTATAATTGCTTTGTTGGTTTTGCCCACTTCACTCTACATAAGTTCATACAAGTCTTCTGGTTTTCTCTGAAATTGTCCATTCATCATTTTTTAAGTGATACAATAGTTTTCCATCACATTGATTTGTCCAGTCATTTCCCAATTGTTGGATACCCCTTCAGTTTCCAATTTTTTTTACACCACTGAAAGAGCTATTATAAATATTTTTGTTCACATGGAATCTTTTTCTCTTTCTTTTGCAATTTTGACATTTAAATATCTAGAATATTTTGGGGGAGTATAGACTTAATAATAATATTGCTAGATTGAAGAATATTATTTTAATAAATTATTTTAATAAACAAATAGCTTTTCAGAATGAATGCACCAATTCATAGCTCCACCAATAGTAAATTAATCAACCATAAACCTTACAACATTTCTTAATTTGATTATCTGTTAAAGTTTGCCAATTTCTTGGGTATGAAATTCATTTTAATTAACAGCTTAGATTTCTTCCTCTGGAATTATCATTTGATCATTTATCAATTGGGGAACGGTTTTTATTTTTATAAATTTGGCTTATTTTCCTGAATATTTTAGAAATAAGATCTTTATCAGAGAAACATTCTGGAACAATGTTTTTCCATTTACCTGCTCCTCTTTTAATTTTATCTCCATTAGTTTCATTTATATAAAAATTATTTTATATTATCATGATTGTCCATTTTGTTCTTATAATCCTCTCTCTATCTTATTTGGTCATGAATTCTTTACATATTTGAAAGATAATTTTTCCAATGCTTCTCTCATTTTTTATAATGTCATCTTTTATATATAATCTATATGCTTATTTGAAGTTTATCTAATTTAAAGTATAGATCTAAATCTATTTTTTTTTTTTTGATGTAGGGAGGTGAAGGATCTCTCAGGGGGAAAATGTAAATGATATGATGTTATCCCCTGAGCCATCTTGGATTCAGTGCCCCCAGAGATCCCCATGCTTTTTCTGTATTATTAGAAGAGGCAGGGAGTAGGCGGGTTCCTTCTCTTTTAAAGTTGGTCTCCAATAACTTTATCAGGCCCCTGGTGGGCCTACGGTGACAAAAAATGAACCTGACTTCTGGGCTACAGCCTTTGTACAGCATTAGGTTCCTGATCTACCTAGGAGTTCTGGTGGGAGAGCAAGACTTTTATACTTTGCAATATGGCAATTTTAAAATCTGCAAGTGTGATCCTTCACAGGTAGAAAGTCCGAACAAAACAAGACCTAGCTTTCCATCTTTATCCCAAAAATCCTGAGGTGTATCTAATGTAGACACCTTTATCCCAGTGGGGTGGTTATGGCTGGACTTAATGCACAGAGAGGTTGGTTTCTCAAACTGGGAGAATGCCTTTCTAGTTCTGGACTATCAGTACATAGTGGGAAGTGCACTTAGGAGGATCTAAATCTAATTTTTTTCAGACTACTTTCTAGCTTAGTAGAAAATAGATAGATAGATAGATAGATAGATAGATAGATAGATAATCAGTTGTTTTGATCATATCTGACTCTTTATGACTGCATTTGAGATTTTCTTGGCAAAGATACTAGAGTGATTCATTATTTCCTTTTCCAGCTCATTCTATAGGTGAGGAACTGGATCGGGTAACTTACTTAAGTCACACAGTTTGTATCTAAGGCTAAATTTGAACTCAAATCCTTCTGACTCTAGACCAGTGCTCTATCCACTGCACTACTTAGCCACTCCTCTGGCCCCTGTAGCTGGGAATTTTGTGTGATTTCATCAAACATATTATTACTATGCAAATTTTCTTCTGAATATTGTATTATTAATCTGTTCTGTTGATTAACCTTTTTTTATTTCTTAACCAGTATCAAATTAATTTATTAATGGTTTACTGATTTGTATTACTGTTTGAGATCTGGTCCTGTTCAGCTCCCTTCTTTCTCATTTCCCCTCTCCTGTCCCCCATTATATACTTTGAAATTCTAGACTTTTTGTTCCTCCAGATAAATACTGTTGTTATTTTTATAGTTTCTGAAAGTAGTCAATCCTTTCATAGTTTTGTGGATTTAACATGGAATAATTAATTTAGTTGGATTGTCATTTTTATTATATTGGTTCAGTAAACTATGAACAGTTAATATTTCTTCAAATATCTGAATTATGTATATTGTTGCCTTTTGCCACTAATATGATGATTTATATTGTGAATGCCATCAGCTAAAACAATAATTGAAATGACACCTTCAGTTAAGTATCAGGATATAAAATAATAAAAATTATTCGATAAATTATTATATTTACCATATTTTGCTTTGATCTGTATAAATAGTATGTTGCTGTCTTAGTTATATAGTTCCTATGTATGTCTTGCCAAACAAATTCTCAAGTATTTCATATTTCCTAAAGTTAGTTAAATGAAATTTCTGTTTCTATCTCTTCCAATTCAATTTTTTGGGAGTAATTTACAAAATTTTTAATTATTCATGTGTGTTTATTTTATATTTCACAGCTTTATTGAAGGTTTGAAATACTGGTTTAGCTGATTCTAGAGTTCGCTACATAAACTATCATATCATCTGCAAAAAGGATAATTTTGTTTATATCACTATAGAGATAGCAATGATGATGATGAGCATCTTGCTTTATCCCTGATATCATTGGAAAAGCCTCTAGTTTAATTTAATACATATATTACTGTAAGTATCTTGATTTAAGTTCAATATTATTTATTATTTTAAAGGAAGATATGTTTATTGCTCTCCCACTGGATCATGCCTCACTGTGATGAAGGGGCTCATATAATTCAATGAAACCGTAAACTATATCAAATAGGGTCAAGGTAGAGAATTCTGACAAGAACTTACCCACTAGAGTGGAAGTAAGCAACTACTGTATTTTTGCAAAGAAAACCAGGCACAATATTAAAATGAAAAACATTATTCTGGAAGTTGAGCCCCTCAGGTTTAAAAGTGTACAACACACTATTGAGGAAGAGTGGAAGATACTTCCTAGTAGCTTCAGTACTAATGGAGTAACCAGGCTAAAACTGAAAAGGAAGCTTAGCTGTGGATGTTTCTGGTGATAAAAGGAAAGTCTGATGATTTAAAAATCATTATTGCATAGGAACCTGAAATTAAGATCTATGAGCTAAGTAAGCTGGATATGGTCAAACAAGAGGTAGAAAAATTAAAGGTCAATAATTCAGGCATCAATGAAATCAAATGAATGGGAACAGGTGAATTTAATTCAGGTGATCATTACATATAATACTATGGGTAACAATCCCTTAAAGGAAATGGAGTATCCCATATAGCCAATAAAAGGGTAGGAAAAGCAATACTGGGATATAACCTCAAAAATGATGTAATGATATGTTTCAATCATTGCAAATCAATGATCATCACAGTCATTCAAGTCTATGCTTCAACCACTGATGATAGAAGATGCTAAAGTTTATAAATTATATGAATTATATATATAATATATAATTAATTATATAAAAATCTACAACATCTTCTAGAAAGATGTCTTCAAAAAAAGAAAGATCTTCAAAACTGATGTTATATTTGTCAGGATTTTGCAATACAAAGTAAGAAATCAAAATATAATTGTAATAATAGACAAGTTTGACTTTGAATAACAAAATGAAGCAGGCAGAGTATTGTCAAGATCTCTGGTCATGGAAAACACCGTTTCCACACCCCTTACCCCAATTCTATACATCGACATCATAAAATTGTCATATCAAAATCTAACTGTATGTATATTGAATATGTATATTGAAGTCAAATGGGGAGAAGCTCTACACAGTCATTTAAAACAAGGCATAGAGCTTACTGTGGCTCAGATCATTAGCTCTTCTTTGCAAAATTCAGACATAACTCAAAGAGAGAAGGGGTTATAGGCATAACCTAAATAACACCCCTTATGAATATGAAATGGAAATGATGAATAAATCTAGGGATTCAGACAGAATAGAAATAGAATAACAGATTAGATTTGGTAGATACAGTGCCTGAAGAACTATGGACAGAGATTCACCATATCATATAAGAGGCAAAAACAAAAATTATTACCAAAAAAAAAGAGCAAGAAAGAAAAAAGCTTCTGATAAGGCTTTACAAATAGCTGAGAAAAAAAGGAAAGTGAAAGGTAAAGAATAAGGCAACTAAATTCAGAATTCCAGAAAATAGTAAGGAAAGATCGTTTTCTTAAATGAGCAATACAAACTTGTAGAAGAAAACAACAGAATGTGAAGGGCATGTCTTCAAGAAAATTAGAGATATCAAGGGAATGTATCAGGCAAAAGTGGGCATGATAAAAGATAAAATATCAGGGGCTTAACAAAGGTAGAAGTGTTAACAAAAATATACCAAAAATATGTAAGAAAGACCTTAACATCACTGATAAGTAGGATAATGTGATTACTGATCTAGAGCCATTCTAGAAAAGGAAGCCATGTAAGTCTTGGGTAACATTGCTAACGTGGAGGTGACAGAATTCCAGCTGATCTATTCAAAATCCTAAAAGATAATGCTGTTAAAGTTCTGCACTTAATAAGCCAAGAAATATGAAAAACTCTACAGTGGCCAGTAGGTTGGAAAAGAACCGTTTGTTTATGTCCCAATCTTAAAGAAGTGCAATTCCAGAGAATGAACTATTGTGCTCATTTCACATGCCAGCAAAGTTGTGCTTAAAATTCTGCAAACTAAGCTTTAGCAACATGCCAACCAAGAGTTACCAGAAAAGCAGTCTGGTTTTCAAAGATTCAGAAGAATTAGAGAACAAATTGCTAGCATTCACTAGATTATGGGAAAAGCAAGTTAGTTCCAGAAAAAAATCTTCTGTTTCATTGATTACACTAAAGCCTTTAACCATGTGAATCACAACAAAATGTGAAAAACCTTCAAAGATATTGGAATGCCTGATCATCCTACTGGCTACTGAGGAACCTATATGCAGGTCAAGAAGCAAGAGTTAGAACTGAACATGGATTGGTTGAAGATTGAAAAATGAGAACATAGCTATAAATTGCCACCTTATTTAATTACCTTGTATGCAGAGTACAACATGTGAAGTGGCACAGTAGGTGAATTAAAAGTTGGAGTTAAGGTTGAGAAATATAAAAAGTCTCAGATATGCAGATATCATTTAATGGCAGAAATCGAAGAAGAATTAAGAAACCTCCTAATGGAAGTGAAAGAGAAGAGGGTAAAAGCTGACTTGAAATTGAACCTCAAAAAAACTGAGCTCTTGGCAACTGATCCCATCGATTCCTGGCAAAATGAGGGAAAAGAAGTAGAACCAATGTTAAGTTTTATATTCTTGGGCTCAAAGATTACTAAAGATGGCAATTGCAGCTCTGAAATTAAAAGTTATTTGCTTCTTAGAAGGAAAGCTATAGCAAATCTGAACAGCATATTTAAAAAATAGAGACATCACCTTGCCAAAAAAAGGTGAATATAGTCAAAGCTCTGTTTTTTGTTTTGTTTTGTTTCAGTAGCAATGTAAGACTGTAAAAGTTGTATGATTGTACATTCAATGAATCTTCTGAAGCTAAGATGCAACAAAGTGTGAACCAATTCTCTGATGTTTGTGCTAATTTGGGCCCAATGATTAACTCTGAGAGCACAGATTCTCAACCAGCCAGCACTACACCATCCATACTTGGAACCATCAGTTCCAATGGAGAAATTTTGAATACTGAGAATAAGTTCCCTTACCTTGGCAGTGTATTTTCTAGAGATGTACACATAGATGATAAGATTGTCAAGGCATTATCAGAGCTGGCAGTGTTTGGGAAGCTCTTACAGGACTGAAAGTGTACAAAGGCATTGTGCTGATTTCATTATTGCATGCCTGTGAAACCTAGACAATATACCAATGCTGTGCCAGGAAACTGTTTTAGGAAGATTCTGAACATCACTTGGAGCTTTTTCTCAAACTTAACTGCCAAAAATTCAAACTCTATTTCAGAATACAACTCTGAAAGTCTGGCCATATTGTTTGATTCCATTTGGGCTTTTCTTGGCAGAGATACTAGAATGGTTCTCCATTTTCTTCTCCAGCTTGTTTTACAGATGAGGAAATGGAGACAAACAAAATGAATTGATTTGCCATGGATCACACAGCTAGTAAATGGCTGAGGCTGGATTTGAACTCAGAAAAAAGACTTTTCCTAATTCCAACCCCAATATTCTATCCACTGCCACCTAACTGCCATTATCATTGTTTACTACCTTAAGATTGCTTGCTTTTGTTGGCCTTCCTATGTTTTTTTCCCACTAGTTGTGTTTTTATTTCAATGTTATTACTAGTTCCAGTCATTTCATTAAGTCTGCTTGGAATCCTCTTTTTCATTAAAAGATCATTTTTCTTCTTTGCTGTATACATTATTTTTGATTATAAAATTCAATCTTTTGCACTCTGAAAAATCATATTGGTCATTTATAATGATGGCTACTAAATTGTGTGTAATCCTGATTGTGACTTTTTGAACATGAATTCTTCCTGATTGCTTGTAATATTTTTTCTTTGACCAATAAACTCTGGAGTTGAGCTATAATATTCCTAGAAGTTTCCATTTTTTGTTTTCCCCACCTTGGGAGAACTATTTTCATTATGCCCTCCATTTTTGAGTTCTAACAGTTTAAAAAATCTCTTGAAATATGATATTAAAGAAGTAGAACAGAAGTCTAAGTGTTTGATTGGAATGCCAATTGAGCATGCAGTAAAGTGGAGGTTGGGTTGGGGATTCAGTAGTGGAGAATAAAACATACTACTAAGAGGCTTTACACTTAATATATATATATATATACATATGTATGATGTATATATACATATATAGTTAATATATAGAATGTTAACTCTTTAAGGGCAGATGTTCTTTCACTTTTATTTTTGTATCCCCAGAGCCAAATACATAATTAAGCACTATTAAGTAATATATATATATATATATGTGAAGTAAATGCTATTTAATTAATTGGTTAATTAGTGAAAACTAGAAGGACTAAATGCTAAAGATTTCTAAATTGAGCCGTGAGACTAGTTAAAAGGTGATTTGTTATAGTGCCATCTCATACAATACTAGAGGAAATAATGATGAGTGATTATTAATTATCATACATCCCAGTTTAGATGACCTGTTTCTACCCAGTCTTTACAACCTTCATTAGGGGAAGTAACTGGTGGAGAAGAGGCCAGTTATTTCCACCAGCTGCTAAGTAACACTTACTCGCAAAACAGGAATCAGCCTAGCAGAAGCAGCAAGGCACTCTGAGTGAGGAAGGAAACAGCACATGTGAATAAAACTACCACCTCTCAATTATCTCCCTTCAGAGTCTAATGGATAAAATGTAGAACTCCGAAATCAAGAACCTTGGGATAGCAGTGCTTCTAGTCCAGCCTCCAAAGCTTTGATCCTGGAAAATATCACCCTGCCCCTGCTGGTATTATATCCATCTATTGAAGATGCAGGGGAAGGGGAGAATCTCATCATCAACATCTTTGGCATTAACAGCATCAGAAAATGTTATCATTTTATCCATAAATGGAATTAAAGAATGAGCATTGATTGTGCTTTGACAGTATATCCTAAGGATCATAAGATTTTTCCATAAGGCTACTTTCATATATGTTACATTATCCTCCCCCAATTATACTGGGGACCAAGGCCAGTCTTACTTTTCTATCTGTAATGCAATATAGAGCTTTTCAAATATTAAGCACTTAATAAGTGCTTTTTTTGTTCATTCATTCATTCATACTCTTTATTAGAATTAACATTTTTGAGGCTTCTTATAGTCTCCAGATTGGAAAAATGCCTATGGTATTGGGATACGTAACAGAACCAAATATCAATATGAGTGAGAGCAGTGAGAGTAAGGGTGGGTTTATGATATTATAGATATCTCTTCCTTTAACATGTGCTATAACTGGACATTGAATTGAAGTCAAACTGAGCAGGACAAGATCAGACATTTGGAAGATTGTGTAATGTTTTCAATAATCCCACACTGCTCACTACTTCAAAAGTCTAACTCTTTAATACTAATATCCTCTTGATTATTTGTAATAGTTGTAACTCATTGAATATCAACATTGTAGGAGAATTCTTTTAAAGGGTAATATAAATGACATGTGATGAGCACAGGTAGGATATAGTCAATCATCAACAATGATTTATAGAGAATATATATGACTTACAAATGGCAGTGGCACAGCTCATATAGCAATAGTTTAAAACATACATGAATATCCTTTGAAATATAAAATTAGAAGAAGAGCTATAAGGGATAGTGTGGGAAAGTTTTAATCCTTGCATCAATTTATTTTGATTCAACAAATATTTATCTACTTACTACTGTTTTTCATAAAAAGAAACATAATGGTAAGTATTGAGAAATCCTATTTTCAAGTGTATCCTTAAACAACTTTGTCAAATGGACCAATCATTTATTAAACATATACTTTTGTTATTTAGTCATTTTTCAATGGTTTGCCATTTTCTTCTCCAACTCACCTTACAGATGAGGAAACAGGCAAATAGGGTTAAGAGACATGCCCAAGGTTACATAGCTGGTGTCTGAGGCTAGACTTGAACTAGGAAGATATCTTCCTGACTCTAAGCATAGTATTCTATCCATTGTGACACCTAGCTGCCATAATAATAATTTTGTTCAGTTATTTCAGTCATGTACAACTCTTTCTGACCCTATTTGGGGTTTTCCTTGCTAAGTAACTTTGCTAAGTGTTATTGATACAAGGGCAAGATAGCTCCTATTCTCAAGAAGCTCACAGTTTAATGGGGGAAAGTACAATCTAACAATTATGTGCAATAGACACACATATATACATATATATATATTTGAAGATTAAATGTAAATTTAACTTGGAGATATTCAACAGAGGTAGTGAAGTTTTAAATTTTCATCGTCCCAAGTCATTTTCAAGTTATAGATGATTTCCCAAACTACATCAGTGAAAGGAATTTCCACACTGATGAAATTACAGGTATTAAACACACCTATTGTTCTCCCTTTAAAAAAAAAAGTATGGGATATTTTGAGAGTATTAGTGATACATATAAAATATGTACAGATAAATAGATGAGAGATATTTTATACATATAAATTAAAAGGAAATGCTTTATACTTAAAACCTTATATAGGACTGGATTCAATATATACCCAGAGAAGTAAATGCAAAATGTATGCAAAGTAAATATAAAGATGGAAGAAGGCACTAAAAAGTGGGAAAGTCAGAAAATATCTCTTGTGGAGAGTGGCAGTTAGTTGAATTTTAAATGAGACTGGATATTTCAAGATACATTCCAAGCAAATGAAATAACCTGTGTTAAAACATGATCATTGTGTTCCACATCAACAATCAACCAATAGGCAGTTTGTTAACAAAGGCATTTATTATAATGTAATAATAAAAACAAAAACTACCAAATAGTTCCCCCATAAACCTGGATTACAATCTTCCAATATACTGTATATATTATTGTATTGAAAAATACAATAGTAATAAGACTAAGGACAAAGGACTTCGAAATACTTTATTTAATTATAAAATCCTCACTCAGCTTCTCTTCATTATGCTGTCTCTGTTGGTTGGATTGTTATCAGCTTTCCTAGAATCTGCTCTTCTGATGGTCTGACTCTCACTTGTCAAGGATAACTCTTGAATTCAGTATTGAATTGTCAAGGATAATCTTGAATTTCTCGGTGACTCTCTTTTCTGCTGCCAGGGATCCCATTCTTTGAATCTGTTTTCTCTATTGAGTGACTATTTTTCTGTATTTATTTCTGTTCCTGTTCCTTTGATTGTGTCTTAAAGTGTATCAAACAAATGCACTTTAAGAAAATTTATTTATTGAACTAAATGAAATTTTTTTAAAGAATAGAAAAAACAGCAAAAGGAAAATAAAATTTAAAAAAATTTTCACATGGCCAGCAGAACATCATTAAGGATTCAAAATATATAACAAAAATTCCATTTCAAGAAAGCATATATGATAATAGAAGAAATTATATTTGCAAGTGTCCATCTTCGCTTCTTTGTAGATTATTCTTTTGTCTCTGCTATGTACTTTTTGCTTTATTCTTTTTTCTCCTTTCATCCTTCCCCAACTCCCCAAATTAGGCTATAATTAAGCAGTTTTTAATACACACATACACACATATGTACATCTCTATACACACGTACATAAACCTACATGCATACATTTCCACATGTACTCAAATATATGTAATATGCATTAACTCATATGTAAATATGTACCTAAGCTGTATTAATATAGCTGACATATAATGTAGATTTCTTTGTTGATTGAATCTTTTAAGTTTGGCTTTGTCTAAGATCAATGATTACTAGCCCTACTTTTTTTTTTCAATAAATTCTACTCTTGATCCTTATTTTAATGTTCATATATATCTTTTATACTAAACTCTTCTGCAAACTCTTATACTTTAGTTCTGCTCCTTAATTTGCCTTGCTATTATTTAAACTCCCCTCACAAATCTATCCCTCCCTTATTTTCTCCTCCCACCTTTTCCTTCCTTCTTTTTCCTATTCCCATTAATCTGTACACTTTTTTTCACTTCTGTTTATGCAAACACAGTTCTGTATCCCACTTTATTCTATGCTACCCTTTTCCCCCTCCCCATTCTTTATCTCTTTCCCATTAATCTACACATTTCCCCCCACTGAATAAATCTGCACTGTCTTCTATAACCCACCTTATTCTATCATCTCCCCTCTTCCCTCCCCCTTGTTTCTTTATAGATTTTAGAGGGTGCTATACCCTTCATGATATCATATACATACATATGTAGTGTTGCCTATTTAACCTGTTCCCAATGTGATTTTGGTTTTCCGAACTATGAGCCTTCCACCTGCCTCTAATGACTCTGTGTCTATTCTTCCTCTGCATCTCATTTGAATAACATAATTATTAATTTTACCTTTTCCTAGTTTTCCTTTTTAGAATCATATCATACTCAACTCTGCTCCAATCTTTCTTTTCAAGCTATCCAATTACTGATGTTGATCTTAAACATATGGTATATATTTCCATTAAAAAAATTGTCCATGTTAAGTTCCTTTAAATTAATCTTTGATATTGGCTCTTATATGTTAAATTTTCTATTAAATTTAGATTTGGTTGATAGAAAGTCCTGAAAATCTGCAAGTTTGTTGAATTTCCTTTTTTATTCAATATTATGGATAATTTTTCTGGATATGAATGACAATACAGGCCTAGTTCTTTTGATTGCTGGTATATAAAATTCTAGGACCTGCAGTCTTTTATTGAGGCTATTGAGAAGTTCTGTACAATTCTAATTGTAGCTGCAGCATATTTTAATTATTTTTTTGCTGTTCTTACAAAATTTTCTCTTTGATCTGGAGGTTTCTAAATTTGACAATAATATTCCTATCTGTTTGCCACAAAGGATCTTTTTGATGTAATCAGTGGATTTTTTCAATTTCTATTCTCCCTTTGTGTTCTATCACCACAGGACTATTTTCTTGAGTTATTTCTTGGAATATTGTCATCAAGGTTCTCTTTTTTGGTTATAGCTTGAAGGTACTCCAATTATTCTTATATTTTATCTTCTTGGTCGACAGATCTATATTATTTTTCTTATAAAATGTTTCTCACATTCTATTTTTTCTTTCTTTATATTTTTGTTTTGCTATTCCTTGGTCTCTTATACCTTCACTGCCTTCTCCATGTCCAGTTCTAATTATTTTCTTCTTCAAGACTCTGCATCTTTACTAGTCAGTTTTTTTTTTCATAATCTTATTTTTCTTGGATGGTTTTTCTTTACTTTTAGTTTAGTTTTAGTATTTCCTCAATCTCTCTCATTTGATTTTTAAAGTCTTTTTCAAATTCTATCAATTCTCTCTGGGCAAGCAACCATTTAACATTACTCTTTGGAGTAGAAGAGGCTTTTTTTTCTATACTTCAAATTCTGTAATTCTTTGAAGAGCTCTTAATAACAACTCAACTATAAGGATTTTGGTTTTTTTACTTCACTGTTCTTCCTGTGAAGATGAATCCTGGTATTTTCCATTCCCATAGTAAATTTCTATGGTTGGCTTCTTTCTTCTATGCTAGTTCATTTTTTTTTGAAAATGAAAATTATTAGTATAAGACCTCTAATCATGGGGTGGAGGCATGGAGCTTCTATATTCACTTCAGCTCTCCCCTCTGACCTGAACCCCAAACCAAAAGCTTCACCCTCCTGCAACTGCTGGCAGTCAGAAGCATCCCTGCCCAATGCATCTACATTCACCAGGTGGGCTGGTTCCTTCTCACCCAGGATCATGTCTTTGCAGCACAGCTGGGTCTGGTTCCTAATCAGCCAAAGTTCCCTCAGTTTTCTCGAGCTCAGATACCAACTCCCCATGCCAAGAGGTGAAAGTTTCTGTGGTTCCTGCTGAGGTTCCAACTGGACTCAGCTAACCCCAGACCTCCTGCTAGCTGTCTCTGTGGAGCTAGCCTGGAAGTGTAAAGCACTTCACGCTGGTTAATCTCTGACCTGGGGTCTTTCTGACTGTCTTCTAAGATTGTCCTGGGAGGATCCCTGTTCTGCCCCAAGTTTTCTTGGTTTTTCACAAGTCTATGTTTGCCCTGAGATGCAAATTTGTTCTATTTGTGGGGTATCTGAAGAGATTGAAATTTTCCAATTAACTCAGCCATCTTCCCAGAATCCTTCCCAAAAAACAGTCAAACTATATGTGTAATATCCCTTTGGACACTCATTCCTAGACTGCATAGTCAGTGAGGAAGTGGAGTGAAGAAGAAAGATTTATCATCCTCTCCCCTTTCAATAGTCTCATTCACAAAGTTTTTCTTAACCTTGACTGGCTCCAAATTTCTATATCTTAGTTATTTAAAGCCTGCAGGGAAATTTATTTGTACCTCAGAAAGTCTTGGTCACAGTTTTGTAGTTATTTTAACAATTAAAATTTTATCATATGAGACTAAGCCCTGTATCTACAGTGCGTAGAAGAATTTACATCCTTCCTCCTTTATACATAAAAAAATATGTGTATATTTTATTCTAGAAGTAATAGTAACTGAAGTTTGTGGACAAGATAAGATGTGGTTTATGAAAATCACTTTGCTGACAGTATACACTTTGTATTAGAAATGGAAGGTCAGTTGCTTTAGATTTTGTATACCTTCTACTTTCTTCTGGGAGAAAAATTAAGGACTCATTAAAAATCACAAGCTAAGCAGAAAACCCTAGGATGGGCACTATAAGAGTAGAAACAGGCAAGGCTTAACCTGGGGTAACTCAAACCAGAGGCTCCAAGGTGTTTAACACTCTTTCCTGATATACCTAAAAAGATCCAATGAGGTATAGAAAAAGTTAATAGTCATCTAATTCAAATTCAAACCAAAAGAATTCCATTGTAACATAAAGGATTGTCCAGCCTCTGCTAGAAAACTTTCAAAGACAACCAATCTACAAATTGTTCAGGCAGCAAATTCCACTTCTGGGTAGCTTGAGATTGCTTGTCATTTTCCTTGACATCAAACAAATTGAGCTCTTTACAATTTCTATCTAACATTTCTAATTCTGTTTTCTGGGGGGTAGGGAACAGAAAAAAAATATCTCTTTTTCTCATTACAACCTTTTAGATATTTGAAGATAGTAATCATATCTCTGGAGAAGCAATGTATAGAACGTGAGACCTGAAGTCCAGAAAATTTACCTTCCCTAGTTCAGATCTGGCCTCACTAGCTGTGTGACGCTGACCAAGTCATTTAATCTTATTTACCTCAGTTTCCTCATCTGTAAAAATGATCTGGAGAAGGAAATGGTAAACCATTCCACAAATGGAGTTATAGAGTTGGACATGACTAAAAACAACATCTCCCCTACTCTTACCACCCTAGCATATTCAGTTCCTTCAATTTATGTGCATATTATATGGACTATCCCTGTCCATATAACATGTGTATTTTCCTCCAAATACTTTACAATTTGTTGCTGTCTTTTTTTAACCTATGGTCCCTCAAACAGCAGCCCATGGTGGTATTAGGTATTTTAACTTTTATCTCTCACTTTCTTTAGGAATATCTTCTATTTATGCCATATATATCTTGTGTGTGCAGTTACTTTTGCTTCATTACCACCACTAGAATGTGAGTTCCTCAAGGACATGGAATGCTTTTGTTTTTGATTTTGGTTTTATATATATATATATATATATATATGTATATATATATACATATATATATATATATATTACCAGTGCTTAGCACAGTTTATGGCACATAATATTAGCTCAATAAATTCTGGTTGACTGACTAATCAAATCACATTTTTCATGTTTCTTCCATTTTATTGTTATGAAACTTTTTTTAAAGAGGCACAAGACTTAGCATTCATCCCTAGAATTTCATCTTAACAGATTTAACCCAGTGTTCTTTCTGTCAAGTTTCATAACAATCCTGATTCTATTATACAATATGTTAGCTGATTCTCTGTTAGGTATTATTTGCAAATTTATATTTTATTCAAATATTTTTTAAGGTTGAAGTGCATTGAGCCAAGCCATCAATGTGAATCTCTGCTGGAGATCTTCTGCCACATGGGCAAATGAACCAGTAAAAGCTATTATTTGAGTTTAATCCAACCACTTATTAAGCTATCCATTATATTAAGTTATATGTATCCATGTATATTCATGTATATTAAATTAATATACATACATATATATTAAATTATAGATATCCATCTAATTAACAATCTCCACCATATTCAAAAAATGATCTTAGATACTTTATTAAAACTTTGATTAAAAACTAGACAATCCATATCTACTACATTTTCCTTATATGATAGTTTAGAATATGACTAGAAAAAAAGATAATATTAGTCTGATATAACCCATGCTTGATGAAGACATGTTTTATTTATTATCATAGATTTCCTATCTGGATGTTTACCAGCTGCCTATTTAATGATCTATTCTAATTGTTTTCCCTAAATCTAAGCCAAGTTAATGATACAGTTTAGTGCCTCTGTTTTTTTTTTCCTTTTTCCTTTTTTTCCTTTTAAAACTGGGATGTTTTCTTTTCTTCAGTCTTGTGACACCATTCTGGTTTCTCAAGATCTTTCAAATATCACTGAAAGTGCTTTAAAAGTTACATCTATCAGTGGTTTCAGGACTTGAAGATGCAATTCATTTGAACCAGTTAATTGAATTCATCAAGGAAAGACGCATATCCTTTTACAACCTCCCTACTTATTTTGGATATCAAATTCCCTGTTTATTGTTTTCATTTCCATTGAAAGTCCATACTCGCTTTAAGAAAAAGCAGAAATAAAATTCAAATTGAGCATCTCCATCTTCTTTCTATTGTCATTGATCAATGTTCTCCTACTTTCATTTCTGTCCCTTCTTCCATATTTCTTTTTGTACTAAAATAATTTTTTAAATGTTTAATTTTCCTTTGCATCTCTTTACCTGGATTTTTAATATTGCTGATATTTTACAAGATTTCAGGGTGTATGGATGTTGAAGGAGGACTAACATCTCGGGTGTGAGGATTTGATGAGTCCTGTTGAGGGTTGCTCATCCATATTTGGTATCTACATATCACTCAACTTTCTTTTCACCTGTGGTTCCAGAAGCTATGACAGGTGCAGTGGCCATGCCCCAAGTAAAACTGCATCAGCAGAAGGACTAAGCTAGATTGAGAATAACTGACGTCCTCAACTCATTGGTGAGTTAGGGGAATATCTCTCCCAAGTATGTAAAGATTTCCTTCACAGAATGGGTAGATGAGAACAATTTGTTCCAATGGTGCTGTACAGCACTTAGAACTTAGATATCAAAAATACCAAGGGTTTTTCTGCATTTTTGAGTATTGCCAAATATCTTGACTTTTGTCTTGCCAGTGGACACAATGATTCTGGAAGAGAAATTAGGACTGCCAACTTTGTGCAACTCTATCTTGCTTAAATCCAATTCTATCTCAAATGCAATTCACACAAAAGCAAAGACGTCAACCCATGCCAATACCTAGTTTTAGTTCAAGGTCACATTTCTAGTGGGGAAAGAAGTGCTTATGATTAAGAGGGAGCAGGGGTTCACCCAGGCAATGACCAAATTATAGGCCAAAAAGGAAGTGACCATACCAAAGTTTAAATAAAATACCAAAGCTTATTGGAAGCTTTGAAAACTTACAGGTCTCCAGATCTAGCTATGAAAACAGCAGGACATAAAAGTCAGATGCTCAAACCATGAGTCACCTCTTATTTTTACCATGTAAAAAGAGCCAAGTTTTAACAAAGTTTTAAAGTCAGAAATAAGCTGGAAAAACAAAGAACCAAAAAGGAATCTGACCATTAAAGGATACTGTGGTCTCAAAGAAGCTCAAGCCATAAAATCAGAACAGTGGCTTGAAACATTTACAATCAAACCCCCAAAGAAAAAAGTAAAATGGAAATAAGCTCAGCAAGAATACCTAGAAAAGCTAAAGAATATTTATTTTCAAGAGCAAAAATGATTTTAAAAATAAAATCATTGTTTTAAAGGAAAAATGGAAAAAGAAATGCTAGCAATGCAAGGAAATTGTGAAAAAGAACATAAACAATTAAGTAAAAAAAAACAAAAAATAAAGAAAAATTTTAAATATCAGAATAAATCAAGTGGTAAAAGAGATATAAACCTTACTGAAAGAAGAGCGGGAAAGTGACAAAAAGGCTAAGGGTTGTAAAGCAGAGGAGAGAAAAAAAAATGATTGATCAAATAGAAAAATTTCAAAAAGTAAAGAGTAAAATTATCTATGTGTAGCTGAAATGAGGTAAAGAAGATCATATAAAATGAGTAAATTGAGGGGATGAAGTTTAAGATATTTATAGTTTAGTATTTATTTAGAGTTGAGATTACCATTAGAATTCCTACTATAATGTCAGAATTTGGGAAAGAGTCCAGGCACTAAACTGATTGGAAAAAGAAGGGGAACATTCTGAAGTTTGGCAGATAACATCTATGAGAATTTGCATTGAATGGTAAGTATGGATTGGGTGAACCTCAATTAAGGAAAGGTTATTGGTTGATGGTAGTAGAATAAAAGCTTGGAAATAGCATTGGGACACAAGAAGTACTTGAAATTTCTCATCTATATGAGTGAATAGAAAAAAAAAACGAAATGAAATTGATGTTGAAGAATATCACCTGAGGTTTTACAAAATGTAAACTGGGAGGTAATGTCATTATAGTAAAGTAGATATTAGTGAATCAGAAGACTAAAATAAAAGGAAGGGGGAAAAATTTTTCAATAAAACCAAGTTTGTTATTTTTGGATAGTGGAAGAAGTGGATAGATTAATAATGGAACATTAAAGTTGCAGATTGGTTTGAAAAAAATAGGAATAAGAGAGTGTGAAATAAGTGATAGGAAACAGAATTTGAATGACAACCAGGAGGAAATTAAATGAGATAATACCAAATTAATAGTTGTGCAAGTAGATGAGATTGAAATACAATTAATAATTCCTCTCTCCACCCCTTTTATCCGCATCACAAAATTATGTTTGAGGTGTCCCTCAAGAAGAAATTTTTGGGGAACAAAAAATAACTTTCATATTTCCATTTAACTGATAGTAAATATGTATTTTAATTAAGTTCAATAGTTGTATATTTGTGTGAAATTATCTTTTAATTGAATAGGAAGATCACAGATATTGACTTTGAAGCACTATAAACCAGGAAGTCCATTTTATCTGTGCAAGTGATGAAGCTTCCGAAAAGACATATTCTTATAATTTCAAATGCTAGATAAACCTACACCTTCTATTAGTTCTTGACAAATCACTTAATGAGGAAAAAAATTAGCGAAACTTTCTGTGATAGGTAATAAAGCGAAATTGGGGGATGAATCTGTACTTATAATAAATTAATTTGTGACAAATTCATGTGTTTTGAGAGTCAGATATTACTGAAAAGGAAATCCACTTAGTTTTGAAATGGAAATTAAACTTTGAAGCATATAATTCAAATAACCTTTGAAAATACTGTCCCTGGTAAACTAATTAGAATACCCTTGATTATTTTTACTCATTTCTTTAATCTTCAATGTCATCTTTTTAAAGATGACAAACTGATAAAATAACAACAAATAAATCTGTGTTTCAATGATGTACCTATAAACATACATACAAATAATTATAAATAGTAATTATTAGTATTCATGTAAGAAGTACTTACTATAACACTTTCATTAGTAATATTGCCTTATATCTAACTAGATTTATTGCTTTCAAAAATGTTTTGTTTTGCTGGCGGTCATAAGTCAGTAAATGGAAGCATCTGAGCCAGAATTCACACCTTGGGCTCCTACTTCAGTGTATTTAATACTACATTTCACATAATTATTTATTCATTTTAAATGTTTTTTTTAATTTAGCGAAAATGTACTGTATATGTATTTTAAAAGACCATGTTAGGACATGCTCAGGAAATCAAGATAGATTAAGAAAATTATGCATAATTGAGAAAAATATCAGCTTCATTTGGATACTATAGACATATAATTTGAGTAAGTTATAGATTATTTTATAATGTTAACATGGGTGGACTACTTATATTATTCAAATTAATTGAAAAACTATCAAGTTACAAATATGAAGAAATAACATCAATGCACATAACTCAGCATTTGAATCATAGTGACATTTTCAGAGTTCTGACTTGGTTATTTCTTTTTTGAAATTTTGAGAGCAAAATTCATTTTAAAAGGGATAATGAGTGGAATTAAATAACAGATCTACATTTTAGATACTGAAAATGGAACTTGAGAAAATCCTAAGATGAGCCATCATGTTGAAATGAAAAAATAAATTGAATAGCTCAATATGCAAGTCCCAGTTAAATTATAATTTTACTAGGTTATCCTGGAAAGCTGATTTTATTCCTTTAGGCCAAATTTTTCCATATGGTAAATGAGGTGATTGTATTAGATAACATTCATAATCCTTTCTACTTTCTAAACTCTAACAATCAATACACTAGGTGACAAATAGACATGGGCAACCATTTGAGCATTATATGAAGTTTCCAAAGTTAGTGTGATGGTGAAGTCCATTTTTCATATTACCTTTGCTAGCATTCAGCTGAGGATATGTTAACATCCATTGAGATCTGTGCTAATTTCATCCCTGTGTCAACTATAAACATTTTACTTATTTTTTTCCTTAGTGTCTTCTTTGTAATGAAGTACCATACTACCATGTTTTTCCTCATTAGGATATTCTCTCCCTGCTTTATGACTTTACATTTAAACACCTGAGGTTTAAAGGCTATTTGGTATTCCTTATTAATAAGATGATAGAAATAATGAAATATTGGTACTTCTGAAAGAGTTGAAAGTTTATTTTATTCTATAGGACAATAAAAGTTGGGGGAATTGTGGTTTTTCATAGTAGAATTGATTATATTTGATAATTCAATTCTCCATAAATATTTTTCAAACCATAAATAGGTCTCAGATCTTTGTTCCCACAAGGATAAAGAGATGGACTCAGGAAAACCTTCAAGAGAACTGAGAATTTAAATTCCAAAGTGAAAAAATTTCAGTAGGTTTTCTATGAAGTTACTATATATTGATCTCATTTATTCAGTGATGGCAAAATCAGACAGAATCATTTAGAAACAATGCCCAAGCCTTCATTTTACAGATGAGGAATTGAGACCAAGATATTTTCAATTACTTACCCAAGATCAAGCAGATGATAAGTAGCAGAACCAGGAAGTCAGAATTTGAATCCTAATCCTCTGGCTCCAAATTTAACATGTTTTTCTCTGAATCATACTACAAATTTGATAGAGTGTTTTAACATAGTAAAAGGAAAAAAATTAATTTTCAGGATCTATGAAGAACAGGGTGTAATTGGTTCTTTAATGTTTTACATAGTGCTTTTGTGTAAAGTTTAGGAATTTATAGAAAAACTTGACAAAAGTTCTTATTCTGTCCAAAACAGAACAGAAAGGATTAAATGACTAGAGGATAAGTGATAAGATGTGTAAAAAGAGATTGGAGAAACTAACTTCATGTAGCCTAGAAAAAAGTGAAGAGGGACAAAACAATCTATAAATACCTTGTAGGTAACAATATAAAGGAAAGAATGGAATTTTTCAGTCTCAAAAGACAGGACAAAGAGCAATGGCTGGAAGCTAAGGAAGGTAAAAATATAGGTTAGATATTAGGAGCATATTATGTAATGTGCCCTACTCCTTTGTTGGGCCAAGGTGAATAAAGTTCTCTTTGTCCTACATTACACTATCCCTCTCAGAGGAATAAAACAATCACTTAGATAATTCTGTTGTACCTTTAACTGGCAAATTTATTCACCTTTGTGTTGTTCTTAAACTATTTTGAACTACACTATAAATTAACCTGTGGAACAACTTGCTCTAACTATTCCTCCCACCAAATATGCCATTACTGAATAGAAAGAATAGTAATGTGATTGATGAGTTAAATGCAGATTAAATGAACAGTTCATTAAGAATAGACTATATATATATATTTATAAATATTACAAATTACAAATAATCCAGAAGATTTAATTATACATCATGTGGAAAATTACCAAACATATACCAAACCTCAATGAATCATTCATGAAAGTTATGAAAAATCCCAAAGAGAACTTCAAAGATTTAATGATAGGATGATAAATTATATGACTGAAACTGGATTGGGAATTTATCCAGTATCTTTGGCAGGGATGCAACTTTGAGAAATAAATTATATGGAAAGCTAAGTTTCAGCTGTGTGATTGGAAAAGGGAATAAAATGAATTCATATGAAAATACCACCATCATCCATTTATCTCAACATCAAGCCCTTTATCTTAGTGTCCTCATTTTTTCTACTTTCTCCTCCCCCATGTATGTGCATTTTACAGGCTTATCATAAAGTTGGAAATGTTAGACACAGAATCTTTATTATTCTTCTTCCTCTTCCTCTTTCCCTTCTACTTTCCTTTCCCTTTTTCATTTCTGTTCTTTTTTTCTTATTGATCCTTTCTTTCTATCTTCATTCTGCCTTCCCTTTGTTACTTCCTTCATTCCTTCTTCATTTTGTTCCATCTTTCTCTTTTCTTTTTTCTTCCTTTCTTTTGTCTTTATTTCTTTTTTATCTTTTCTTCCCTCCTTTCTTTTTTCTTCCTCTCAATTTTATTTATATCTTTTTAAAATTATTTTTTTACTATACCCAAACCAGTTTTCCTTTGGAAGAAACACAAAGGAACAAAATAAACTGACAAAGGGGCTACATTTGATGGCAAATCCATAATTCTACACTCCTATTTCTTTTTTTTATAAAGCTTTTTATTTACAAAACATATGAGTGACCTTTCAACGTTGACCTT
>JAJPUD010000303.1:737977-775444 GCA_023553655.1 Myrmecobius fasciatus
GGCATCTTTTCAATTTCCAGTTTCTTGCCACTACAAAAAGGGCTGCCACAAACATTTTTGCACATGTGGGTCCCTTTCCCTCCTTTAAAATCTCTTTGGGATATAGGCCCAGTAGAAACACTGCTGGGTCAAAGGGTATGCACTGTTTGATAACTTTTTGAGCATAGCTCCAAATTGCTCTCCAGAATGGTTGGATCCATTCACAGTTCCACCAACAAAGTATCAGTGTCCCAGTTTTCCCACATCCCCTCCAACAGTTATCATTATCATTTCCTGTCATTTTAGCCAATCTGACAGGTGTTCTACACTCCTATTTCTAATGAAAAGGCTCTTAAGAAAGCTTTTTAAAAATTTAGTCAGGGGTGGAGTCAAGATGACATAGTGAAGTCAGAAAGTTTATCAAGCTCTCCCCGTTTCCCTCCAAAACCACATGAAATCAAACCTCTAAACAGAGTCTAATAGAATGAAATTGATTTCCAGCTCAAGATAGACTGGAAAAACTTCAAGAAAGATCAGTCTTTCTGGGGTTAAAAGAGTGTTAAGCCCAGGTCAGATAGACTCTGGGAAAGCCAGTGAGAGGGTCTTAACCACAGCAAATCAGAAACAAATATTCTAGAAATAGAGGGGAAAAAACTCATTGAAAGAATTCAAAGATCCCACCAGAAAAAAAAAAACAAGGAATATTATTGCAAAACTCCAGAACTTAAAACCCCAAGGAAAAAATACTGCATACTTTCAGACAAAAACAATTCAAATATCAAGGATCAACAATAAGGATTACCCAGGATCTGGCAGCTTCTACAATAAAAGATCAGTGGGTCTGGAATACCTTATTCCAGAAGATAAAGGACCTAGGTTACAACTAAGAATTAACTACTCAGCTAGATTAAGCATCATCTTTCAGGGGAAGTGATGGAGTTTCAATGAAGTGAGAGACTTTCAATCATTTTTATTGAAAAGAAAAACAGAAGAAAATTTAATCTACAGGCATAGGACTCAAGAGAACCATAGAAAGGTAAACAGGAAAAAAACATACATTATTTAAATGATAAATTGTTTACATTCCTAGATGGGAATATGCTATCTGTAACTCTTGAGAACTGTATCTGTCACTAGTGCATACAGAGGATGAAATCACATGGACTGAGAGTGTGGTTCTAAATGGATTCTGATGTGATGACATCAAAGAAAAAGATATTAAAGGATGGATAAAGATCTGTACTGGAAAAAGAGGAGGTGGAGGTATAATGGGATAATTAGTTCACATGAAGAGGTGCCAAAATACCTATTAAAATCAAGGGAAAGAAAGGAGGGGAATGAGCATTGTCTTAAGCTTGATCTCATCAGTTTGGGCTCTAAGAGGGAATAGCTCAATCATTCAGTTGGGCATAGATATTTATCTAACCCTATAAAGAAGTAGGAGGAGAAAAAGGAAAGAAAAGGTAAGGACAGGAAAGAAAAGATTATAGAAACATTAGGGGAAAATTAAGAAAAGGGGGAGGGATGATAGATAGAAGATAAGGTAGTGGGTGGGTAGTTAGATTTTAAGGTATTTAAGGTATAGAGTTAAGGAAAATACATCTTGTCAAAGGATACTATAAAAGATGAAGTAGCAATGATACTAAATGTGTATGCACCAAGTTGTAAAGCAGCCAAATTCTAGAGAAGATTTTAAGCCAATTACAGGAAGAAATAGATAGCAAGACTGTATTAGTGGGGTTTCTTAACTTTCCCCTCTCAGAATCAGATAAATCTAACCACAAAATAAAGACAGAAATTAGGGAAGTCAATAGTATCCTAGAAAATCTAGACATGATAGGTTTCTGGAGAAAAATGATTAAGGACAGAAAGGAATACACTTTTTTCTTGACAGTAAATGGTACCTTCACAAAAACTGATCATGTATTAGACCATAAAAAACTCACAATCAAATGCAAAAAGGCAGAAATAATAAATGATCCTTTTCAGACCAAAAACAATAAAAATTATGTTCAATAAAGGACCAGGAAAAGATAGACTAAAAAAAATTTAAAATAAATAATCAAATTCTAAAGAATGAGTAGATCAAACAACAAATCACAGAAACAATCCATAACTTCATACAAGAAAATGACAATGAAATAACTACTTAAATAAAATAGAGAAAGATGAGATCAATGGATTGGGATGCAACTAAAAATGCTAGAAAAAGAACAAACTAAAAACCCTCAATTTAATATCAAATTAGAAATTCTGAAACACCAAAGAGAGATTAATAAAATTGAAAGTAAGAAAACTATTAAACTAATAAATAAAACTGAGTTGGTTTTCTGGAAAAAAAATCAACAAAATAGATAAAACTTTGGTTAATCTGATTAGAAAAATGAAAGAAAAAACCAAATCACCAGCATCAAAAATAAAAAGAGTGAATTTACCATCAATGGAAAAAAAATTAAACCAATAATTAGGAGCTATTTTGTCTAAATCTATGGCAGCAAGTCTGACAATCTAAAATGGATGAATATATACAAAAACATAAACTGGCCAGGTTAACAGAAGAGGAAACAAAGTACTTAAATAATCCCATTTTAGAAAAAGAAATTGAACAAGTCATTAATGAACTCCTTAAGAAAAAATCTTCATGCCACTACACACCTGTCAGATTGGCTAAGATGACAGAAAAAGACAATGACGAATGTTGATGAGGATGTGGGAAAACTGGGACACTGATACATTGCTGGTGGAACTGTGAACAGATCCAACCATTCTGGAGAGCAATTTGAAGCTATGCTCAAAAAGTTATCAAACTGTGCATACCCTTGACCCAGCAATGTTTCTGTTGGGCCTATATCCCAAAGAGATCTTAAAGGAAGAAAAGGGTCCCACATGTGCAAAAATTTTTGTGGCAGCCCTTTTTATAGTGGCTAGAAACTAAAAACTGAATGGATGCCCATCAACTGGAGAATGGCTGAATAAATTATGGTATATGAATGTTATGGAATATTATTGCTCTGTAAGAAATGACCAGCTGGATGATTTTGGAGAGGCCTGGAGAGACTTGCATGAACTGATGCTGAGTGAAATCAGCAGAACCAGGAAATCATTGTACATGGCAACAATAAGACTGTATGATGATGTATTCTAATGGACCTGGTTCTCTCTAACAACAAGATGTTTCAAACCAGTTCCAGCTATTCAGTGATGAACAAAACCATATATACCCAGGGAAAGGCCTGTGGGATCTGAGTCTGGACCACAACATAGCATTTTCACACTCTCCATTGATGTTTGCTTCAAATATGTTTTCTTTCTCAGGTTTTTTTTCTTTCCTGTACAGCAAGTTAACTATATAAATATGTATACACATATTCAATCTCTCAAATATTTTAACATAATTAACATGTATTAGACTTCCTGCCATCTAGGGGAGGGAGTGGGAGGTAAGAGGGAAAAATTTGTAACTGAAAGCTTTGCAAGGGTCAATGCTGAAAAATTAACTATGCATATGTTTTGCAAATAAAAAGCTTTAACAAAAAAAATTTTAAATAAAAATAAATAAAGAAAAAAAAATCTTCAGAGCCAGATGGATTCACAACCAAATTTTACCAAATATTTACAGAAGAATAATTCAAATACAATATGAACTATTTAGAAAAATAGGTAAAGAAGGAGTACTGCCAAATTTCTTCTATGCCTCAAATATGATATTGATACTTAACCAGGAAGAGCCAAAACAGAAAAAGAAATTTTTTTTCTCCCTAACAAATATTGATGCAAAAATTTTAAATAAAATATTAGCAAAGAGATTACTGCAAATTAAGAGCAGGATGATATACTATGAACAAATAGGATTTATACCAGGAATGCAGGGATGGTCCAATTCAGGAACTTGATTACCATAATCGAACATATCAATATACAAAACAACAAATAATATAATAATCTTAATAGATGGAAAAAAAAAACTTTTGACAAAATACAGCACCCATTACTATTAAAAACAAGAGAGAGCATAGCTATAAAGGGAGCTTTCCTTAAAATAATAAGCAGAACCTATCTAAAACCAACAGCAAGCATTATTTGTAATGGAGAGGACCTGGACACATTCCCAGTAAGAGCAAAGTGAAACAAGGATGCCCATTATAATTAACATTATTCAACATTGTACCAAAAATGTTGGCTTTAGCAATAAGGAAAAAAAGAAATTAAAGGAATTAGAACAGGCAATGGGGAACTAAAACTATTACTCTTTGCAGATGATATGGTGATACACTTAGAGAATCCTAGAAAACTATCCAAAAACCTACTCAAAATAATTAGTAGCTTTAGCAAAGTTGCAGAATTAAAATAAACTCACACATATCATCTGCATTTCTATATATAACTGACAAAGCCCATCAGCAAGAAATAGAAAGAGAAAATCCATCTAAAATTACTGTAACAAAATAAAATAATTGGGGATCTACCTGCCAAAACAAACTCAAGAACTATATGAACACAATTACAAAACACTTCTCATACAAATAAAGTCAGATCTAAACAATTGGAAAAATACCAATTGTTCATGGCTAGGCTGAGCTAATATAATAAAAATTACAAATTCACCTAAATTGATCTACTTGTTCAGTGCCATACCAATCAAGCTGCCAAAAAATTATTTTATAGAACTAGAAAAAAATAACTAAATTCTTCTGGAAGAACAAAAGGTCAATAATATCAAGGAAATTAATGAAAAAAAAATACAAAGGATGATGGCTTAGCAGTATCAAACCTAAAACTATATTAATGAAGGCAACAGTTATCAAAACCATTTGATACTGATTAAGAAAAAGAGTGGTGGATCAATGGAATATATTAGATACACAGGACACAATAATCAAAACCTATAATAATCTAGACCAATATCTCACATCCCCTACCAAAATAAAGTCAAAATGGGTACGTGATTTGAGCATAAAAGATAATTATGCTTTACCATGAGCAATAACATAAGCAAATTAGGAGAGTAAGGGATAATTTACCTATCAGATCTTTGGAGAAGAGAGGAATTTATGACCAAAGAAGAAGCAGAGAACATTATGAAAGGCAAAATGGACAACTTCAATTACAATAAATTTAAACGTTTTTCACAAATAAAGCCAACAGAAAAAAGATTAAAAGGGAAGTATAAGGCTAGAAAAAAATCTTTGCAATCAGTGTTTCTGATACAGGTCTCATTTCCAAAATATATAAAGAACTCTGTCAAAATTATAATACAAGTCATTCCCCAAATGATAAATGGTCAAAGAATATAGACAATTTTCAGATGACAAAATTAAAGCCATCTATAAATTCTATTAAAAATGCTCTCTATCACTATTGATTATAGAAATTCAAATTAAGACAATTCTGAGGTATCATCTCACACCTCTCAGATTGACTAAGATGACAGGAAAAGATAATGATAAATGTTAGAAGGGATGTAGTAAACTGGGACACTCATGCATTGTTGGTGGAGTTGTGAAATGATCCAACCATTCTGGAGAGCAATTTGGAACTTTGCCCAAAGGGCTTTAAAACTGTGCATACCTTTTGAACGAACAATGCCATTACTGGGTCTGTATTCCAAGGGAATCATAAAGGAGGGAAAAGACCCATATGTGCAAAAATGTTTGTAGCAGCTCTTTTTATGTTAGCAAAGAATTGGAAAAGCAGTGGATGCCCATCAATTGAGGAATGGCTGATCACGCTGTGGTACATGAAAGGCCTGGAAAGATTTACACAAACTGATGCTGAGCAAAACAAGCAGAACTAGGAATATATTGTACACAATAACGGCAAGAATGTTCAATGATCACCCATGAAAGGCTTGGTTCAGTGATACAAATCAATCTAAATAGACTTTGGACAGTAAATGCGATCTGTATCCAGAGAAAGAACTAAGGAGACTAAATATATATCAACACATGCTATTTCACTTTTGTTTTCTGTTGGGTTTTTTTTAATCTCTCCCATATATTTTCCCTTTGGTTCTGTTTTTTCTCTCCCATATGATTCATAAAGCAATGTTTATTAAAAATAAATATTTTGCCAGGAATAAATAAATGAATGAATGAATCAATAAACTAATGTGATATAAGAAAGAACTATTATCATTGGCTGATGTCATTGAATTTATCTATAATTAGAGTCCTGACTTGTTGATCCTAACATGACCAACAAGATGCAGTCACATTTTTTCTCTTATTTTAATTATTTCTCCAAAATGAGAAGTAGATAGATAAATTTCATGTTTCTATAGGTGGTACAAAAGATACAGCATGAGGCCTACAGTCAGAAAAATCCGAGCTCAAATCCAGAGTTATCAAATCATTCACCAAATGGTCAAAGGATATGGAAAAACAGTTTTTTGATGAAGAAATAAAAACTACATATAGTGATGTGAAAAAATGCTCTGGTTTATTATTAATAAGAGAAATGAAAGTTAAAATTACTTAGAGACATTTTACATCTATCAGATTAGCTAAAATGATAGTAGCCTTCAATTGGTGAGTGAGTAAACACATCATAGTATTTAATTGTGATAGCACTTTTCTGGGCTATAAAAATAGTGACTTGGTTGACTTAATATTTATTATTTTTAATTTAAGGAATAAATAAGCATTTGCATAATATATTATATTTTTAAAAAGATGATTGCATGTAAAACTACAAATTTATTATGTATAACTTGCTATTCCTTTTACATATATAATAAAGTTGTTTTGTAATTTTTCTTTTCCTTTTTCCCTTCCTGTCCACTTTAGAAATAGCTGTCATTAGACACAAATGTGTCTGTGTATATGTGCGTATGTGCATATATGTATGTGTGTGTATGAAATCATTCATTATATCCTTCTATTTATCAGTACTTTCTCTGGGTGAAGATAGTGTCTTCCTTTATCTGTTCTTACATAAATATTCTAGAACATGTAAGGATTTTTTTCATTTTTCCTAATTATCTTCAGAAATAGGGTTAGAAGTGTTATCATTATGGGTATATGGATCAATGGATATAAGCATTTTAATAACTTTTAGCATAACTCCAGATTATTTTCCAAAATAGTTCGATCAATTCACAACAATGAATTAGCATCTCAATTTTACCATAATCCCTCCAATATTTATTATTTTCCATTACATCATTTTAGCCAATTTAATAGGTGCAAAACTATATCTCAAGTTTATTTTAATATGTATTTTTCTAATTAATAATGTTTCAGAGTATTTGTTCAAATTGCTTTCATTTCTTCATCAGAAAACTGCCTATTCATATCTTTTGACCATTTTATCAATTGGGGAATGACTCATATTCTTATACATTTTACAAAGTTCTTTATATATTTTAAATATGGGACCTTTAACTGAGAAACTGCTTGTAAATTTTTCCCCATTTACTGCTTTCCTTCTGGTCTTGTCTACCTTTGTTTTATTTTTGCAATTAAAAAAAAACAAAGGCTATCAAAATTATCCATTTTATACTTCAAACTGCTTTCTACCTTTTGTTTATGCATAAATTATTCCCTTGTCCATAAATGTGAAAAATAAGTGTCAAGTATTTCAAATTTTCTTGTAATATCTTCCTATCTAATTACGTATTCATGTTGATCTTATCTTGGTAAATGATGCAAGACATTGGTCTATGTCTGATTTTTGTTTTATTGCTTTCCAGTTTTCCCAACAATTTTTTTAACAAATAATAAATTCTTATCTATTCCTAAAATCTTGTCTTTGTATTTGTCATCACAAGGATTATTAATATTCTTATATTTATAAGGCATTCTTCTTTTACTGCTGTAAATTGCATATCTACTCTTTTCCATTGACCTACCCTTTTTTTAATCAATACCAGATAGTTTTGAGAATTTTTGCCTCATAACATGCTTTAAGTTGGTACTGCTAAATTCCCTTCCTTTACTTTTATTTTTCACTAGTTCCTTTAATATTCTTGATTTTTTGTTCTTCAAAATGAATTTTGTTATTATTTTTTAAATCAGTAATTTTTTGGTAAATTAATTGGAATATTGAATATTGAATGAATTATGTGAAATTATTGTTTTTATTATATTGATCAAGAAAAATTAATGTTTCTCCAATTATCTAAATCTGATTTTATTTGTACAAAAATCTTTTAAAATAATTTTGTTTACATGGTTCCTGGGTTTGTTTTGGCAGTAGTAGTCCCAGGTGTTTTAAACTGTCTAGAGATGTTTTCAATTGGGTATCTCTTATTATCTCTTCTTCCAGGCTTTTGTTTGTGCTGTATAGAAATGTTGATGATTTATGTGGATTTACTTTATATCCTGCTACTTTGGAAAAAATTATTTTCAACTAATTTTTTTGAATATTTGGGATTTTCTAAGTATAGAATTCAAAAAGCGTCTGCATAAAGAGATAATTTTCTTATTTTTCCCTATTCTGATTACTTTTATTTCTTGGATTTCCAGAATAATGTTGATTAATATTGGTGACAATAGTCATGCTTTTTTTTTATACCTGATTTTTCAGGGAAGTCTTCTAGTTCTTCTACATTATAAATAGTACTTCGCAATGGTTTTAGATTTTTTAAATTAGATTTTATATAGTGTGTGTATTTGTCTTTAACTGTAGCCTACTTGGGGAAGGGGAGGTGAAAGGAAAAAAAGAATAAAGTAAAAGTGCAAAGCAGAAAACAAAAGAATAACCTACAAATAAAGAAAGACTAGATGGAAAGTCACGAATATAATCTCTTCTATTATTATATGTGCTTTCTTTTTTATTAATTGGGTTTTTTTGGTTACACATATATATTAATTTTTTAATGCATATGCCTTTATGAATCTTGTTAGAAGAGAAAAATCAGAAAAAAAGGGAAAAACCACTAGAGAAAAAAAAGTGAACATACTATTTGTTGATTTACATTCTATCTCCATAGTTCCTTCTGGATGCAGATGGCATTTTCTATCCAAAGTTTATTGGTATTGCCTTGGATAACTGCATTGTTGAGAAGAACCAAGTCTTTCATAGTTGATCATCCCACAATCTTGCTGTTACTGCATGCAATGTATTCCTGGTTCTGCTTGTTTCTCTCAGCATCAGTTTGTGTAAATCTTTCTAAAATTGGTTTTTTCACCATTTTTATGAAACAATACTATTCCATTACTTTCATATATCAAAATGTATTCAGCCATTCCTTAATTGATGGGCATCCACTCATTTTCCAATTCTTTACCACCACAAAAAAGAACTGCTACAAATATTTTTGCACATGTGGGTCCTTTTCCTTCCTTTATGATTTCCTTAGAATACAGCCCCAATAATAGCACTGTTGCATCAAAGGATATACACAGTTTGATAGCCATTTGGACACAGTTCCAGATTGTTTTCCAGAATAGTTGTATCATTTCACAACTACACCAACAATCCATTAGTGTCCCTGTTTTCCATAACTACACCAACAATCCATTAGTGTCCCTGTTTTCCCACATCCCCTCCAACATTTATCATTATCACTTCCTGTCATCTTAGCCAATCTGAGAGGGGTGAGGTGATGCCTCAGAATTGGTTTAATTTATATTTCTCTAATCAATAGTTATTTAGAGCATTTTTTCATATTATAAATGGCTTTAATTTCATCATTTGAAAATTTTCTGTTCATTTCCTTTGACCATTTCTCAAGTGGGGAATCATTTATCTTATCTTTTATCTTATAAATTTGACAAAGTTCTTTATATAATCTGAGAAATGAGACCTTTTTCAGAAAAACTGGCTGTAAATATTTTCCTCAGCTTCGCACTTTCCCTTTAATCTTGTTTGTGTTGTTTTTGTTTGTGCAAAAACCTTTTAATTTAATGTAATCAAAGTTATCCATCTTACATTTCATAAAGTTTTCTCGTTCTTCTTTAGTCATAAATTCCTCCCTTCTCCAAACATCTGATAGTTAAACTAAACCTTGCTCTCCTAATTTACTTATAGTATCACGCTTTCTGCCAAATTATGTACTCATTTTGACCTTATTTTGGTATGTGGTGTGAGAAGTAAGTCTATGCCAAGTTCCTGACATATATTTTCCATTTCTCTCAGTAATTTTTGTGAAATAGAGAGTTCTTATCCCAGAAGTTAGAGTTTGGGGATTTATCAAATACTATATTACTGCAGTCATTGATTATAGTGTCATGCTTATCTAATATATTCCATTGATTCAACACTCTATTTCTTAGCCAGTACCAAATGGTTTTGATGACTGCTGCTTTATAATAGAGGTTTAGGTCTGGTACTGCGAGGCCACCATCTTGTGTATTTTTCAATTAATTCCCTTGATATTCTTGAGCTTTTATTCTTCCAGATGAATTTTGTTATTATTTTTTCTAGATCTATAAAATATTTTGGAAATGCTTTCTTGAAATGAAAATTCATTGTAATATATTTTGAATCATCCCTAATGTTTTGCTATGCACATGGAAATATTTTGCTTTGTTTTTTAATTTCCTTTCCTATCTTTCTTTTTCTTTTCTGTTTTTTCTTATTTTGCATTTAGTTCAATAAAAAAGGAAAAGGGAAAAATAAATTAACACTTAAAAAATACTAGAGAGCATAGAAATAAATCAAACAACTTAAAATTCTAAGTAATATTTATTTAAAACTCTCAGCAAGCATTATCTGCAAAAAGGATAAGTAAGAAGCTTCCCAACATAATCAGGAAGGAAACAAGGATGCCCATTATCACCTCTATTATTTAATATTGCATTAGAAATGTTCGCTATAGCAATAAGAGAAGAAAAAGCAATTAAAACTTTAAAAGTGCAGTGAGGAAACATAACTATTGCTCTTTGCAAATAATATGATGCTATACTCAGAAAATTCTAAAAAATTATCTAAAAAGCTACTTGAAACAACTTGCAAAATACAAAATAAACCCATATAAATTATCAATATTTCTATACCAACAAGGTCCATCGTGTCCAAAAAAATTGGGGTAGGGGAAAAAAAAACCTTTAAGTCTTAAATCCTGAGACTCCAAATTAGGAGAAACCTTTAAATTTCAAGGTCCATTAGTGAAGGAACAAAGCTAACAAGAGAATTATTTGAAGCTAGTAATGATCACATCTGAGGAAACTCTAAGTAAGGAAGGAATCTCTGAAAGTAATGTTTGGAAAACACTTCAGTTTGAAATCAATCCTAATTAAACAACAGAAAGTTCCCATAATGAATGGTGTCTATAAATATAATATGAATGTAAAGTATTACAAAAATGATTCACAATTGACTAAATGCCCAAGAATCTATATAGAACAGAAACTTTTTACATATAATAAATTTGAGAACACTTTCAGACATTTCACAAATGAAACTTCATTATATCCATCATTCTAGAAAGAAATCCTATAAAATAATGAATATCAGAAAGCCTTGAGGTAGGAAAATCTTACTCAACATGAGACATTTCCTTCTTAAGAGGAGTCTTCTAAATGTGATGAATGTGAGAAAGTTTTCACACATAAAAACACACCTTATACAGCATCAGCATACTCATATTGGAGATAAACCATCTAAATGCAATCATGTGAAAAGTCTTTTTTTTCCCAGAGGATGCATCTTACTCAATATTGGTAGTTAAATGGAAAAAAGCATTTAAATGTAATAAATGTGGGAAAGCCTACAGATGCATTTCACAACTTAATCTTCTTCAAAGAATTCACTTTGGAGAGAAATTGTATAAATGTAAAGAATGTGGAAGAGCCTTTACCAAATGGGTAAACCTTACTCAGCTATATAGATGTAAGGAAAGTGAGAAAGTCTCCCAGAGAGCATGCCTTACTCAGCATCAACTTATTCATATTGGAGGAAAGCCATTTAAGTACAATGAATGTAATAAAGTTTTCAGCCATGTTCCACAGCTTAATCTTCATCAAAGAATTCATTCTGGGAAAAACCTTTTAATATAATGACTGTAGCAAAAAAAGCTTTACCCAGAAACCAAACTTTACTCAATCTTAAAGAATTCATACTGAAGATAAGGGTCTTGTACATGGTGCATGTGTAATTAATTTTTTAAATTGAAGCAAATTAAAATATATTTCTGAAACCCAATTTTTAAAAAAAAAGACAATATGAAATATCTCATTGGAAAAACAACTGACCTGTAAAATAGATCCAGGAGAGATATCTTAAGAATTATTGTACTACCTGAAAGCCCTGATTATTTTAAAAAGATAATAGACATCATCTTTTAAGAAATTATCAAGAAAAACTACCTTGATATTCTAAAACCAAGATTTAGCAATTTCCGCACTAAAAGACTGAAGAGCTTGGAATATGATATTCTAGAGGTCAAAACTGTGTATAAGCCTTCAAGGGAAAAAATAGCAGACTTTTAAGCATTCCTCATGAAACGACTAGAACTGAATAGAAAATATGACTGAAATACAAGATTCAAGAGAAGCATAAAAACATCATGTTCAACTCACACCTATATCTCCTGCTTATATATACTCTTTCTAACTCCCTAATGATGAAAAAGTTCTTAGGAATTACAAGCATCATTTTCCTATGTAGGTATGCAAATATTTTAATCTTATTGAATCCTTTATGATTTCTTTGTCTTCTTAAGTTTTTATGCTTCTCTTGAGAGGATTGTCTAAAAAAATAAAATTAAGGGGTGAAAAAGAGGAATGCATTGGGAGAAGGGAAAGGGAGGGGTAGAATGGAATAAATTATGTGGCATAAAAGAGGCCTGATAGAGCCTTTACAGAGGAGAGGAAGATGGGAGAAGAGCCCATGAAGCTTATATTCTTTGGAACACTCAAAACTATTGCACAATTTCTCAAATGCTATCCATCCTGTTGTCTCTTTCTCATTTAATTCTATGGCCAGTTTATTGTTTCTCTGAACTGTCAAATATACAATGTACACATGAACATGTTTTTCCCATTAATACTACTCTTTTTAGTGTTACATTTACCTACTGTAAAAAAGAAAAAAAGTTTTTTGTTCTCTATATTATGAAGATAAATAGTGCTTAAGACTGATATTTATAAAATGTTCTTTCAAACAAAATACTGCCATTTGGAAACTTTTTTTTGATGAGGCAATTGGGGTTAAGTGGCTTGCCCAGGGTCATACAGCTGGGAAGTATTAAGTGTCTGAGACCGGATTTGAACTCAGGTACTCCTGACATCAGGATTGGTGCTCTATCCACTGCACCACCTAGATGTCCTGGAAACCATTTTTAGAGAAACTAATCCTGATCTAGTAACTAAAGATATCTCTCAATGACCATTTTTGTTGAGTATTTCTTTCATGTAATGTGAATTGTATTGATCTGAAAAATTTGCCAGTTCTGCAATGTAATGATATAATTTTAATTAGATTTTTCACTCATTCTGCCACCAATATGACACTTGCAATTATCCAAGCTTACTTGAACAAGTTGCATGAATATTCTTTAGCAGATTCAAACTAACTTAAAGTTTCAAATGGTGGAAAGAAAAAGGAATTCCGCAAACATTTTTAGAAATAAAATATCAATAATTTCCTAACCAAATTAGCATAGCTCACTTTTATTTATTTTATATTTTAAAACTGATCAAAAACTCCTTCAAATACTGCCAATTTTATTATGGATTTAAAGAGTTATTTCACTTTCATTTTCAAATGGTATTCATTTGATCTGTTTTTTGTTCATTTTCTATACTTCCAATAATTATTGGTTTAGTCAGATGATATCTAAGCATAAAGCAATGTTTAAAAGTTGAGGAATCATATTTATTTTATTATAGACTAATAGCTTTTCAATAGAATCAACTCTCAAGCCTTCCCTTTAAATGGAACTAAAACACGAACCTATGATTCCATTCAATTTTTTTTCATTTCAAAATTTTTCTTTTTTTCTTTTTCATTTTAACTTTTCCCCTAAGAACAATATATGTAAACATATAAACAATATATGTAAAGTTTTACATTAAGTGAATTTTTTGAAGTGAGGGGTGCCTGCTTAGGGAACAAATGCAAACAAGTCAAATGTATGGAAGAATAATTTATCTCATGCTACAGGATCACTGATATCTTCTTTTTGGGTCTTCCCTTAACCTCTTCTATAGATAAAGTATTGCTTTATTGGTCATTTAGTTACTACTGATTTCTATCAAGTGGAATACTCCTTTGACTCCAACTTTTGGTTGAATGCTCAGCTGAGGTGCTATTTTTTTCTTAAAGAATAAAAGAATATTTTTTCTCCTACAAAGCTTCTTAAAGTTAAAAACAAAGTGAGAAGCATTGATTCACAGTTATTAAACTCCTGAAAATAAAAATCTTAATAAGCTATCCCCTTCATTTCCATAAGGAAACATCTACTTTTCAGTTTTTTGGCAAAAGTAGGAGATTCTACTCCAGTGAATTCTTGCCCAAGTGCCAAGATATACTGGAGTTCAGAGTTACCCTAAAATACTAGTGTCTACAGACTTATAAACTTATTTTTGTATAGACCTCTCTTTGGTGCCAAAGAGTGTCTTTATTACATTGCATAGGGTAAGAAATACTTCTGATCACTATATAACATATAGTAAGCATTCATTTTAAATATTGTACTCCCAATAAACTACCAAAAGTTCTCACAGTTTGAATTCACCAGTTTTTTAAATCAATTTTTTTTCTTCTAGCAAATGAGTAGGACAAAAGGGGGAAAGAAAGGAATCAAACTAAACTTAGGGAACACAGACACACAGACATATTTGACATATATATATATACATATATATATACACATATATATGTATATATATGTGTATATATGTATATGTATATATAATTGTTTATATATACTTAAAGGTAGCTACATAAATATAATTAACATATAACATTGCATAAATAAGTATGTGTAGGTATGTGCGTGTATATATATAAGGTTTCTTTCTAAGCTGCCCACATGGCCTTTTTTTAATAGCAGGAAATAATTTGCATTCCAAAAATCCACAAATTCGAGGGGGCGGAACTAATATGGTGGAGTACAGACAGTGTTTTCTGTGAGCTCCTCTGATCCTCAGACCCAGAACAAATTAAGCCTCTGAACTGGTTCTGGAGTGAGGGCTCCCTCAAACACTTGGAGTACAACACATTTCCATCAAAAATTACCTTGGAAGCACTCCAGAGCAGGTCTGTTTCAGACAGGCAGAGGATCGGAGTGCAGCCGGGGCGGGAGACCGGGGCTGTGACAGAGCCTGGTGGATTCTAGACACCCAGGAAATCCCTGGGAGACCCTTGGGCCTATTTGCTCTGCTTGGGGGCAGGTGCTTTGGCAGATCTGCCTTTGGTAAAGGGTGGATTAAGAGCAGCTGAAAACACGGACTTAGCAAGAATAGTGCCACACCAGAAGTCAACTGTGTGAACTGCCCCAGGGCAAATTGAAATGGCTGTGTGTCCCCTGCTTTAATCAGACCTCAAGCTCAAAAAATGAGTAAGAAACAGAAGAGAACTCTCACCATAGACAGCTTTTATGGAGAGAAAGAAAGGCAGACCTCAGATCCTGAGGTTCCTAAAGGGAAAGCAACCATAGAGGAAGCCACAAAGGGAGACATGAGCTGGTCCCCATTTCACAAGACTTTCCTGGAAGATTGCATAAAGAATCTCAAAAGAGAGTTAAAAGAAAAATGGGGAAATGAATTGAGATCAGTGCAAGAAGGATATAATGCCCTGCAAAAGAGATATGAAAAAGACACCAATTCACTGAAAAACAAAATTGGTGAAATGGAAAAAGTCACCAACTCACTGGAAAACAAAATTGGTGAAATAGACAAAGAAAACAACTCATTAGAAAACAAAATTGGTAAAATGGAAAAAGAATGCAGTAAACAAAAAAATTCAATTGTCCAGTTACAAAAGGAGCTAAAAAAGGTAAGGGAAGAAAATAATACTTTAAAAATTAAAATTGAACAAATAGAAGTTAATGGCTCAATGAGACTTCAAGAATCAGTCAAACAAAAACAAAAAAATGAAAAAATAGAAAATATGAAATATCTCCTAGGAAAAACAACTGACTTGGAAAACAGATCTAGGAGAGGCGATCTAAGGATTATTAGACTCCCTGAAAGCCACAATGGAAAAAAGAAACTAAATGCTATCTTCCAGGGAATCATGAAAGAAAACTGCCCAGATGTTTTAGAATCCAAAGTCAAAATCACCATCAAACAAATTCACCGATCACCTCCTGAAAGAGACCCCAAAATTAAAACCCCAAGGAATATCGTGGCTAAATTTCAGGACTATTGCACCAAGGAAAAGATATTGCAAGCAGCTAGAAATAAACAATTTAAATACCAAGGAATTGTAATTAGAATCACACAAGGTCTGTCAGCTTCCACATTAAAGGATCAAAGGGACTGGAATCAGATATTCCAAAAGGCAAAGGAACTTGGATTACAGCCCAGAATAACCTATTCAGCTAGAATGAGCATTATCTTCCAGGGAAGAAGATGGCATTCAATGATACAGGATAATTTCACCTATTTCTAATGAAAACACCAGATCTGAACAAAAAATTTGACCTGCAAACACAAAACTTGAGAGAAGCATAAAAAGGTAAAAAGGAAAGAACTCTTGAGAACTATATTTCTTCTGTGGGTATACTCAAAGGATGAGGGTATAATTTGATTTTACTTTGATAAAATGGAAAAAAAATTAGAGGTGGAAGGGCTATCATACTGGAAAAAGAGGGAAAAGGAGGTAAAATAAAGTAAAAAAAAAGGAGGTAAAAATAACATAAAATCTCATGAAGAGGCATAGAAAATCTAATATAATTGAGGGAAAGAAGGGAGAGAGCTGAGTATTGTGTGAATCTTACTCTCATCAGATTGGGCTCTAAAAGAGTATATCAGACACATTTGGTTTCACAGAAAAGCTTGTCCCTCCTAATAGGGAAGTAGGAGGAAAAGGAGGAAAAGAAAGTGATAGACTAATAGAAGGGAAAATAGAAGAATTAGGGAAAAGGTGTAAAAAAGAGGGAGGAATTCTAAAGGGGGGAGGGCTGTTAGAGAGAAGTGGTCATCAAAAACAAAATACTGGGGAGAGGGGAAGGGAGAAAGGAGAAAGGGAAGAGAAAAACATAACTTTGGGTAGATATGATGGCAGGAAATACAGATTTAGTTATTTTACTTTGCTTTTTTTTTTTTTTTTTTTTTTGCTGAGGCAATTGGGGTTAAGTGACTTGCCCAGAGTCACACAGCTAGGAGGTGTCTGAGACCAGATTTGAACTCAGGTCCTCCTGACTTCAGGGCTGGTGCTCTAACCACTGCGCCACCTAGCTGCCCCCAGATTTAGTTATTTTAACTGTGAATGTGAATGAAATGAATTCTTCCATAAAATGGAAGCAGATAGCAGACTGGATTAAAAGCCAGAGTCCTACAATATGTTGTTAACAAGAAAAATGTCTAAAACATAGAGATACATACAGAGTGAAGGTAAAGGGCTGGAGCAGAATCTTTTATGCTTCAGGTGAACAACAAAAAAAAAAGCAGGGGTAGCAATCCTTATCTCAGATAAAGTAAAAGCAAAAATAGAACTAATTTAAAAAGATAAGGAGGGAAACTATATTTTACTAAAGGGTACCATAGATAATGAAGCAGTATCAATACTAAACATATATGCAATAATTGGTATAGCATCCAAATTCCTAGAGGAGAAACTAACAGAGATACAAGGAGAAATAGACAGCAAAACTATGCTAGTGGAGGATCTAAACCTTGCTCTCTCAGAATGAGATTAATCAAACCACAAAATAAATAAGAAAGAAGTTATGGAGGTAAACAAAATGTTAGAAAAGTTAGGTATGATAGATCTTTGGAGGAAATTGAATGGCAATAGAAGGGAATTTACTTTTCTTTCAGGGGTTCATGGAACTTATACAAAAATTGATCATGTGTTAGGGCATAAAAACCTCAAAATGAAATGCAGAAAAGCAGAAATAGTAAATGCATCCTTTTCAGATCATGATGCAATAGAACTCACATGTAATATAAGGCCAGCAGAAAATAGACCAAAAGTCAATTGGAAATTAAATAATCTAATTTTAAAGAATGAAAAGGTGAAAGAGCAAATCACAGATACAATCAATAATTTCATCCAGAATGACAATAATGAGACAACACACCAAAATTTGTGGGGTATGGCCAAAGTAGTTATAAGGGGTAATTTTATATCTCTAGATGCTTACTTACATAAAATAGAGAAAGAGAAGATGAATGAATTGGGCTTACAATTAAAAAAGCTAGAAAAAGAGCAAATTAAAAACTGTCAATTAAATACCAAATTGGAAATTCTGAAAATAAAAGGGGAAATTAATAAAATTGAAAATAAGAAATCTATTGAATTAATAAATAAAACTAAGAATTGGTTTTATAAAAAATTCAACAAAATAGATAAGCCTTTAGTTAATTTGATTAGAAAAAGGAAAGAGGAAAATCAAATTATTAGTCTCAAAATTGATAAGGGAGAATTTGCCTCCAATGAAGAGGAAATTAAAGTAATAATTAGGAGTTACCTTGCCCAACTTTATGCCAATAAATTTGATAATCTAAATGAAATGGAGGAATATCTACAAAAATATAGATTGCCCGGATTAACAGAAGAGGAAATAAATTATTTAAATAGCCCCATTTTAGAAAAAGAAATAGAACAAGCTCTTAATCAACTCCCTAAGAAAAAATCTCCAGGGCCAGATGGATTTACATGTGAATTCTACCAAACATTTAAAGAACAATTAATTCCAATACTATATAAACTATTTGAAAAAATTGGGAAAGAAGGTGTACTACCAAATTCCTCAGATATGATGCTGATAGCTAAACCAGGTAGGGTGAAAACAGAGAAAGAAAACTATAGACCAATTTCCTTAATGAATATTGATGCAAAAATTTTAAATAAGATATTAATAATGAGATTACACAAAGTCATCCCCAGGATAATACACTATGACCAAGGAGGATTTATACCAGGAATGCAGGGCTGGTTCAATATTAGGAAAAGTATCAGCATAATGAATTATATTAATAACCAACCTAACAAAAAACATATGATTATCTCAATAGATGCAGAAAAAGCTTTTGATAAAATCCAACATCCCTTCCCATTAAAAACAATAGAGAGTATAGAAATAAATGGGCTTTTCCTTAATATGATTAGTAGTATCTACTTAAAACCATCAGCAAGCATCATATGTAATGGAGACAAATTGAATCACTCCCATTAAGATCAGGAGTGAAACAAAGCTGCCCACTGTCACCATTACTATTTAATACTGTATTAGAAATGTTAGTTTTGGCAGTAAGAGAAGAAAAAGAGATTAAAGGAATTAGAGTAGGTAATGAGGAAACCAAATTATCACTCTTTGCAGATGTCATGATGGTATACTTAGGCAATCCTAGAGACTCAACTAAAAAACTACTAGAAACAATTCACAACTTTAGCAAAGTTGCAGGATACAAAATAAATCCACATAAATCATCAGCATTTTTATATATTACCAACAAAGTTCAGCAGCAAGAGATACAAAAAGAAATTCCATTCCAAATAACAGATGATAGGATAAAATATTTGGGAATCTGTCTGCCAAGAAAATGTCAGAAACTAGATGAACTAAACTACAAAACACTTTCCACACAAATAAACTCAGACCTACTCAATTGGAAAAACATTAAGTGCTCATGGGTAGGACAAGCGAATATAATAAAAATGACAGTACTAACCAAATTAATTTACTTATTTAGTGCCATACCAAACTCCCAAGAAATTATTTTACAGATCTAGAAAAAATAGTAGCAAAGTTCATTTGGAAGAACAAAAGGTCAAGGATTTCAAGGGAATTAATGAAAAAAAAAAAGGCAGATGAAGGTGGCTTTGCTGTACCAGATCTAAAACTATATTATAAAGCAGTGGTCATCAAAACCATTTGGTACTGACTAAGAAATAGAGTAGTTTATCAGTGGCATAGGATAGGATCACAGGACAAACTAGGCAATAACTATAGCAATTTAGTGTTTGATAAACCCAAAGACCCCAGCTTTTGGGATAAGTAGTCACCATTTGACAAAAACGGCTGGGAAAATTAGAAACTAATGTGGAAGAAATTAGGACTTGGTCCACACCTAGCACCACATGCCAAGATAAGATCTAAATGGGTTCATGATTTGAATATAAAGAGTGATATTATAAGTAAATTAGAGGAACTTAGTATAGTTTACCTCTCAGACCTGTGGAGATGGAATAAATTTATGTCCAAAGAAGAACTGGAACTCTTAATTGAACACCAGATAGATAATTTTGAGTAGATTAAGTTAAAAAGTTTCTGTACAAACACAACTAATGCAGACAAGATTAGTAGGGAAGCAATAAATCTTTATATTTAAGGATTCTGATAAAGGCCTCATTTCTAAAATATATGGAAAATTGTCTCATATTTATAAGCACTCAAGCCATTTTCCAATCGATAAATGGTCAAAGGATATGAACAGACAATTTTCAGATGATGAAATTAAAACCATTTCTAGTCATATGAAAAGTTGCTCCAAAACACTATTGATCAGAGAAATGCAAATTAAGACAACTCTGAGGTACCATTACACACCTGTCAGATTGGCTAAAATGACAGGAAAAGATAACGATATCTCAAAGAGATTTTAGAGGAGGGAAAGGGACCCACATGTGCAAGAATGTTTGTGGCAGCCCTTTTTGTAGTGGCTAGAAACTGGAAACTGAATGGATGCCCATCAATTGGAGAGTGGCTGAATAAATTATGGTATATGAATGTTATGGAATATTATTGTTCTGTAAGAAACGACCAGCAGGATGATTTCAGAGAGACCTGGAGAGACTTGCATGAACTGATGCTGAGTGAAACGAGCAGATCCAGGAGATCATTATACACAGCAACAACAATACTATATGATGATCAACTCTGATGGACATGGCTCTCTGCAACAAAGAAATGTCTCAAAACAGTTCCAATTGTTCAGTGAAGAAAGTCATATACACCCTGAGAGAGGGATATGAAATGTGGACCACAACATAACATTTTCATGGCTTGCATTGTGTTTCCTTTCTCTGATTTTTTTTTCTTGTAGATAGGATTTTTCTTACAAAACAACTTGTCAAGTATCTTATCATTATTAACATGTAGTGGACTTCCTGCCATCTAGGGGAGGGGAAGGGACTGGGGGTAAAATCTGTAAGGGAAAGCTTTGTAAAGATCAATACTGAGGAACTACCCATACATATGTTATATGACCCAGCAGTGTTTCTATTGAGCTTATATCCCAAAGAGATCTTAAAGGAAGGAAAGGGCCCCACATGTACAAGAATGTTTTATAGCAGCCCTTTTTTTAATGGCTAGAAACTGGAAACTGAATGGATGCCCATCAATTGGAGAGTGGCTGAATAAATTATGGTATATGAATGTTATGTAATATTATTGTTCTATAAGAAACGACCAGAAGGATGATTTCAGAGAGGTCTGCAGAGACTTGCATGAACTGATGCTGAGCAAAATGAGCAGAACCAGGAGATCATTATATACGGCAACAACAATACTATATGATTATCAGTTTTGATGGAAATGGCTTTCTTCAACAATGAAATGTTTCAAAACAGTTCCAATTGTTCAGTGAAGAAAGCCATATACACCTCAAGAGTGGGATATGAAATGTGGACCACAACATAACATTTTCATGCTCTCTATTGAGGTTTGCTTGCATTGTATTTCCTTTCTCTAATTCTTTTTTCTTGTAGATACGATTTTTCTTGCACAACAATGATAAGTGTGGAAATACGTATACATATATTTGATCTGTCAAGTATTTTAACATAATTAACATGTAGTGGAGGGGTGGGGATTAGGGGGGAAAATTTGTAACAGAAAGCTTTGTAAGGGTCATTGTTGAAGAATTACCCATACATATGTTTTGCAAATAAAAAGTTTTAATAAAAAAATCCACAAATTCTAACAAATGTTATACTAACATTTTGTAAGGATATTGTCTTGATTTCACCACTTCTAAATTTGTTTAGTTGAATGATATCTAAGCATAAAAAATGATTTAAAGAAAATTCATTGATTTCCAAAGAAATAGAAAATATACACCTGCTATATGTGAAATAAAGTAATTATAAATGACAAAATATTAATGAGGAAAAAATCATCACATAAGGAATAAATGAATCTGACTTGGAAGTATATAGATCTGGGTTTAAGTCTGAACTCCAAAAGGTTAGCTTATTAAGGACTCAAGTTTATTGATGGTACCAGCCTCTTTATGAATTTTGAACTCTATGGCTATGAAAAATAATTTATAAAATATTCTGAGGCTTCTGACTCTAAAGCACGATATAAGATACATACAGATTGTACTACCTTATGCCAATGACAATTCCTCTGCATCCCAGACCACACTCTAAGATGGTAGCTTTAAAAGAGCTATAGATATTCATTGGGAGAGGGAGCGCATTTCCTAAACCAATGAAATGCCAATTATAGTTTAAAATAAAAATCATAATTCACAATAAAATAGAGCTTTACAATAAAAAACAGGTCATTTGTGTCAATGATAAAGCTGCAAGCCATGTAAAATAAATATTACTGTCTTCATTTTATAAGCGAAGAAATCAAGATTTAGAAAAGCTAAGTGGACATGAACCTCCGTTAAAGGCAAATTTTCTTAGTCTGTATATCCACATTCTCTAGCATTATGCAAACACTAAACTAATAATAAATATTGTTGCAGTGCTGAATTGACCTATTGTCACACAGTTGATACTAGTGAGATCTGGAACTCAGCTTTGGATTTTCTGATTGTAAGTAGAATGTCTTTCAACACTACGGGTTACCCTTCATAAAATTTCTCTGAAAATGTCGATATAAGAAACATTTCTTAATGGAGGCAACTAGATGCCATAGTGCATTAGATTTATATTTAGTAAGACCTTTGTTTGAAATGGCTAACTTAGTAACCATGTGACTTTTTGAAAAAGTCATTCAAACTACTTTCAGTCTGAGTTTCTGTATTTGTGAAAAAGGACGTATATTAGGAGGCTTTTTGAGGATCAGTTGAGATAAGGGCTTTACAAACTTTAAGGCATTACATTAATGCTATTTTCTTATATACTTTCATTTCTAACTGTTCTTTGTGACTATATTGAAATCTAGTTTTGTTTGGTTATAATGATTATTGAATTAGCATAATTATAAATCAACCTTCCTTATTCATGTATCAGAGTTTAGCACTTTATTCTGCCCTTTGCTAATAGTTTTATTTTATGTTTTTATTTCTACCTTTCTAAAAAACTATAAGCATCTTATGAATATTGTTCTAACATTTCTTAAAAGTACCCTGTATATTATAATCATGAAATGTTTAGTAGTTGCTGAGCAGTCCCTAGAACTGAATCCCCAAAAGTCTCTAAAAACCTATTCTTATTGCCTGAGTTGGATGCAAATTGTGGGGGTTTTCTCCTCAAGAATGTTTCAGTAGTATAGCATAAAAAAACACCTGTTCATTTTATTGGAAGTATTATTGGTCCATCTGGTTACTTTAATTTCCCTTCAAAATGAATATAAAAATAATGCATCAAGGCTATTATTTAATGAAGGTATAACAAACAAAGAAACAAGCAAACTTCCTTAAGAGATGTTGTATATCACACTGTCTTTTAAAAGGCTAAGCTTTTCCTTAAGAGTTATTGGGGTTCAGTGATTGGAGAGCCATTTTGCTGCGTAAGTTTGGGAAAATTACTTGTAATGTCAATAGAGTAAGCAGCCCTCTGTGATTTAAATGCATATTCAGTCAGTCATTAAGCACTAGCTATGTGCCAAACATTGTGCTAAGCAGTTGGCATAAAAAGAAAAGCCAAATAGGGGAAATGATTTGCAGACAACTACATGCAAATAAGATCTAAATAGGATAAAGAGGGAATAATTAACAGAGAAAGGCAACAAAATTAAGAGATATTGGTAAAGGCTTGCTATAGGAAGTGGTATTTTAATCGGCACTTGAAGAAAATTTAGGAAACTAGGAAAAAGTGAATAGGGAGAGTATTCCAGACATGGGGGACAGTCAGTGAAAATGTATATAGTCAGGGGATAGATCATCTTGTTCAAAGAATATCAAATAAGCATTCTTTAGGGGAAAAATAATATTTGTATCATATGTATGATTATATATATATATATCCATTAAAAAATTTTGTAGTGCTCAGGAAGAAACTGAGGCAGTATCACACATTGGAGATTAGTTAATACTTTACTGATGTTAACTGAGAGTTCAGAATTCATAGCTATGTATCGGGACTTCTGGGACTCTTGTCTCAAAGCACACAGTCCATTGTGAGTTTAGACTGACAGACATGCAAGCCAACTGGATCTCAAGCAGGTCCACCAAATAGTAAGTTTGGTCATAGGATTCTTATAGAATGAATATAAAAATGGAAATTTCCATTTTTATTGATTAATATTGTGATGTTTTCAGAATAAGATACATAAGATCATCACCTTAAGTTTATTTCAGGAAAGCTTTAGAATAACATCAATACCATTTTGTTATATCCACTTCTATGCTGAATAGTTACATCAAATCAATTCTTGTGGATGAGATGATACATAAAAGATTGATTATTATTGTAGTTTCCTATTTTATTAATAAATTCACATTCAAAGATAATATTTAAATTGAAGGGAAATTCCAAATGAGGAAGAAGCAGTTATTGTATAACTTTTCAAAACAATTGTGAGTACAAGAGGAAACAACTGAACAAAGAATGTTATTCAATAAAAATAGATAAATTCTGTGTTCTTAGAAGCAAATGGAAAATTAGTGGAATGATATAAAAAGAAAGTATTTTAGAAACTACTAATAAAATATTAACTTGGTATTCTAGTGGACACAAATTGGTAGAATTAGAAAAATGCAATTTAATGATTGGACATATGAGAAATCACCACTTGATGTGCATTTTAAAATTAATACATGTGGATACAAGTTAGAAACATACACATAGGCAGCAAATTTATGGAAACTATTAAGTTAGATGGAAGTATAAATGCTCCAGGAGAAACTGAGGCAGTATCACACATTGGAGACCAGTAATATTTTATTGATATTAATTGGAGAGTTTAGAATCCATAGCTATGCATCAGGACTGCTGAGGCTCTTGTCTGAAAGCACACAGTCCATTGAGAATTTAGACGCAAACATCAATCAGCCATCTGGATCTCAAGTGTCCAGAAAATAGTGGGTTTGGTCCCAGGATTCTTATAGGGGTCCCAATGCTCAGGGGAACAAAGAGCTCACAGGGCAGAAGAAGGGGTTGGGCACTGTGGAGATTGGAGTTCCAAGAAAGAACTATCAATTTAGTTCTGACAGGTTGGGGGTATGGAGGAAGAGCAATAAGTTTGGGAAGGAACTAGGAGATAGTAAGTTTGAAGCCAAAAGATAAAGGGTATGCTGAGATGTACCATCTGGAAGTTTTATGACTCCTTTGGAATGCTAGCCCAATTATTTCTGATGGTCAGAAGGAAGGGGGTTGTTATTTTGGGGCAGACCAATTAAGGGAAACTAAAACATGGGAACTGTAACATTAAGGGAAACAGAACAATTGAGGGGAAACTGAGACATGGAACTGTGGCACAACAATTTTAAACATTTATGAAATGAACATGGATTCTTTTAAAAATAGAAAGACAACAAATAAAACCAGAATAACTACAAATGAGGAGATAAGGAAAAAGGTAAATTGGAACTCCCGACCTTATAGAAATATAAATAAATTCAAAATCTTATTTATTGAAAAAACATAAATTTGAGGGGTTTTTTTTAAAAAAATCTTTGATCAAATTAATTAAGTGAGAGAGAACAGAAAAGTAAATCACAAAATAGAAAGCAAAATAGCTAATTAAAAGGTTGACAATACAACAAAAGCAGAAAAAATAAAAAGGATTATTAGAACTTAACATGCAGGAAGTGGAACCAAAATGGCAGTGTAAAGTCAGGAAGCTGCTCATTCTCTCCCAGTTTTCCTCAAAAACCACATGAAAACCAAGCCTCTGAACAGTCTCCTGGAATTAAACCATTTTCTAGCTCAAAATAGACTAAAAAAACTTCAAGAAAGGTCAGTGTCACTGGGGTCAAATGGGATCAGCCCAGATAGACTCTGGGAAAGCCAGCGAGAGGGTCTTAATCACAGCAAATCAGCAACTGAGACCCTCAGTCCTGGCTCAGTAGAGTTGCAGATCAGGGGGACAGCTTATTTCCAGCTCAGAAGGCAAACTCTGAGAAACCAGGCTGTTTCCTGAACAGAGCAGGCAAAACTACCATCTGCAAAACAAGGGGGTGCTGTGCTCAAAGCCAAGGCTCAGAGCTGCACAGGAAGCTTGGGACAGCGCCCCCTTTATACCAGGAGTAGAACTCCATTTTAAAAGTTTTAAAAAAAAAAGAAAATATCAAAAGAAAAGGAAAGGAAAGGAGTAAGAAACAGAAAAGAACCTTGATCATAGAAAGCTACTATGGCAACAGGGCAGACCAAAACAAAAGCTCAGATGAGAACAGAATGTCCACAAAAGAAATTTCCGAGAGTGAGATAAATTGGTCCCAAGCCTGAAGAGGCTTTTTGGAAATACTCATAAAAGATTTCAAAAGGCAAATAAGAAGAGTAGAAGAAAAAAATGAGAAAAGAAACAAGAGGTATGCATGAGAGAGTCAACAGTTTGGAAAAGGAAGGGAAAGAAATTGTCTGAAGAAAACAACTAAATTAAAAATAAGCCAAATGGAAAAAGAAGTACAAAAGATAACTGAAGAAAATCACACATAAAAAACTAGAGCAGGGATAATGGAAGCTAATGTCTGTGGGATAGCAAGAATCAGTCAAACAAATTAAAAAGAATTTTTCAAAATGTGAAATACCTCACTGGGAAAGCAGCCAACCTGGAAAATAGATCCAGAAGAGACAATTTAAAAATTATTGGCCTAAACAACAGTACTATATGACGATTAATTCTGATGGACATGGCTCTCTTCAACAATGAAATGTTTCAAACCACCTCCAATTGTTCACTGAAGAAAGCCATATACACCCAGAGGGATGCGAAATGTGGAGCACAACACAACATTCTCATACTCCTTGATTGATGTTTGCTTACATTGTGTTTCCTTTATCTGATATATCGTTTGTGTAGATAAGATTTTTCTTGCACAACAATGATAAGTTTGGAAATATGTATACATATATTCGATTTGCCAATATTTTAACATAATTAACATGTAGTGGATATCCTGCCATCTAGGGGAGGGGTGGGGAGTTGGGGGGAAAATTTGTAACAGAAAGCTATGTAAGGGTTATTGTTGAAGAATTACCCACACATATGTTATGCAAATAAAATAAAATTAAAAAAAAATTATTGGCCTATCTGAAGCCCATAATCAAGAAAAAAAATAGCCTGGATACCATTCTACAAGAAGTCATTAAGGAAAACTTATTCTAGAAATAGAGGGGGAAAACTCATTGAAAGAATCCATTGTTCACCTCTGGAAAAAGATCCTACAAGCAAAATCCCAATGAACACTTGTGAAATTCCAGAACTTTAATCTCAAGGAAAAAATACTCCAAGCTGCCAGAAAAAAAATAATTCAAATATCAAGGAGCAACACTCAGGATTACCCAGGATCTGGCAGCATCTACAATAAAGGATCAGAAGGCCTGGAATACCATATTCCCAAAGGCAAAAGAATTACAACCAAGAGTTAACTACCCAGCTAGATTCAGCATTATCTTTCGTGTGAGCTGATAGAGCTACAATGACACAAATATGGCACTGAAACAAGAGAGGACCAAAACAGAGAGAGAAAATTACAGACCAATCTCTCTAATGAATATTTATGCAAAAATTTTAAATAAAATATTAGCAGATTACAGCAAATTATCAATAGGATAATACACTATGACCAAGTAGAATTTATACTAGAAATGCATGGCTGGTTTAATATCAGGAAAACTATTACCATAATTGACCATATCAATAACATAATCTACAGATAATCTCAATAGTTGCAAAAAAAACTTTTGACAAAATACAGCACACATTCCTATTAAAAACATTATACAGCATAAAGATAAAGGGAGCTTTCCTCAAAAAAATAAGCAATATCTATCTATAACCTACAGAAAGCATTATTTGTAATTGGAGAGAAGCAAGACACATTCCCAATAAGATTAGGAGTGAAACAAGGATGCCCATTATAATGAATATTATTCAACATTACACTAGAAAAATGTTGTCTTTAGCAATAAGGAAAAAAAGAAATTAAAGAAATTAGAATAGGCAATGAGGAAATAAAATTATCCCTCTGTGCAGATGATACAATGATATACTTAGAGAATCCTAAAAAATTATCCAAAAATCTACTGGAAACAATTCACAGATTTAGCAAAGTTGCAGGATATAAAATAAACCCACACAAATGATGAGCATTTCTACATATTGCTGACAAAGCCCAATAGCAAGAGATGGAAAGAGAAATTCCATTTAAAATTACTATAGACAAAATAAAATACTTGAGAGTCTATCTCTCAAGACAAACTCAGGAATTATATGAACACAATTACAAAACACTTTTCACACAAATAAAATCAGATCTAAACAATTGTAAAAATATCAATTGTTCATAGTTAGGCCATAACACTACATTATAAATCATCAGTCATCAAAACCATTTGGTACTAAGAAATAGAGTGGTGAATCAATGGAATAAAGTAAATACACATGGCACAATAATCAAAGCCTGTAGAAATCTAGTACTTGATAAATCTCCAAACTCCAGCTTTTGGAATAAGAACTCATTATTTGACAAAAATTGCTGAGAAAAATGGAGAATAATATGTCAGAAACTCAACATAGACCTACATCTTACCCCCCACACTAAAACAAGGTCAAAATGGATACATGATTTGGGCATAAAGGATGATACTATGAACAAATTAGGAGAATAAGGGATAATTTACCTATCGATCTTTGTAGAAGGGAGGAATTTATGGCCAAAGAAGAACTAGAGAACATCATAAAAGGCAAAATGGACAACTTTAATTACATTGAATTAAAAAGGTTTTATACAAACAAAACCAACAGAAACCAGATTAAAAGGGAAGTACAAAGCTGAGAAAAAATCTTTAAAGCCAGTTTTTCTGATAAAGGTCTCATTTATAGGATATATAAAGAACTCTGTCAAATTTATAAGAATACAAGTCATTCCCAAATGATAAATGGTCAAAGGATATGAACAGACAATTTTCAAATGACTAAATTAATGTCATTTATAGTTATGTGAAAAATGCTCTAAATCACTATTGATTTGAGAAATGCAAATTAAAAAAAACTGAGGTACCACCTCACACCTCTCAGATAGACTAAGATGACAGGAAAAGGTAATGATAAATATTGGAGGGGATGTGAGAAAACTGGGACACTAATGCATTGTTGGTGGAGTTGTGAAATGATCCAACCATTCTGGATGATTCCAGATTAGAGCAATCTGGAACTATGCCCAAAGGGCTATAAAACTATGCATATCCTTTGACCCAGCAGTGCCATTACTGGGTTTATATCCCAAGAAAATCATAAAGGAGGGAAAAGAACCCACATGTACAAAAATGTTTGTAGCACTCTTTTTGTGGTAGCAAAGAATTGGAAAAGAAGTGGATGCCCATCAATTGGAGAATGGCTGAACAAGCTGTGTGGTACATGAAGGTAAAGATTTTGTTCTATTAAAAATAATGAAAAAAACTAATTATAGAAAGATCTGGAAAGATTTACATGAACTGATGCTGAGCGAAACAAGCAGAACCAGAAATACATTATACACATAACAGCAAGAATGTTCAATGATCACCTATGAAAGGGTTGGTTCTTCTGAGTGATTCAATGATCCAAAGCAATCCCAATAGATTTTGGATAAAAAATGCCATCTGCATCCAGAAAGAACTGTGGAGATAGAATGTAAATCAATGCATGCTTTGTTCACTTCTTTTTTTCGGTTTTTAAAATCTCTCTCATGTTTTTTTCTTTTTGTTATTATTTTTCTCTCCCAATATGATTCATAAAGCAATGTGTATTAAAAACAAATAAACTTAGTAAAATTAAAAGAATTTAATATGCAAAGTTTTATGCTACAAAATCTGAGAATACAAAATACGTAGAAAAAGAACTTAAAATACATAAACCACTGCCATTGGAAAAGAAATATAACTAATTGTAAAGAAACTATTCAAGGGAGGGGCAGGGAGAAAGAAGCTCTTGGGCTACACAGAATCACAGAAGAAATCTATCAAAGTTTTGAAGAGCAATAGCTATCAATACTATATAAATTATTCTCATTAATTGAGAAAGCAAAAAATCTACTAGACTGCTGTATGAGACAAGTATATTTCTGACTCCTAAACCTGGCAAAGATAAAGCATGGAAGAAAAATTCAACTAATATCATTAATGAATATTATGCAAAAATTTTAAATAAAATATGGGCAAAATTAAGAATTAAATCAAGAAATCATTCAACATGATGACTTTAGAGCAGTGAGAGAGAATAATATCACATTATATTAATAAATAATTATTAACTTGTGGTTTACCTTTTTTTCCCTTCATTTATGTGAAACTCAACTCCTGAAAAGATCAGTCAAACTCTGAAGGATATGGTTGAGTGATGAGATTTACTCCAAGACCTCAAGGCACATGGCTAATGGGCAGGACTCTATCCAACTGGGAGACCTAATTTCTTTTTAGAGTATAAACAAAATTCAGTCTGGACAAATTTTTTCCTTAGGGAAGAGCCACCTGTCCTAGACCCTCTCCAGATCATGAAGAAGAAAATTAGCCAGAGGTTCAGATGGAAATGATTTCCTCTTTCCAAATGCCTTGAGGATGCTGAGTTTTGTAATTAAGCAACAGTCTCCATAGGAGAAGCTGAAGATATTTAACCCATCTCCTCACTAAATATCCACCAGTCACATTTGATTTTTAAGTATCAAGGGAGTTCTGTTTCCGAAGATATTTAAGGCATTTTAAAGTTTTCTTTGGAGTCTTTGGCTACCAAGAGAAACCAGTGCCCACTAATTTATTGATTGTTGGCTAAACTAATTAACAAATTGATTATTAATTATCTAGGAACTCTGTTTTTGTGGGGTTTTCATTCATCACAGCAGGAATGAAAATACGATTCAACAATCAATATTATTTAAATATGTTAAAAACAAAAGATTAAAAAACCACATCATTATTTGAATGGATGAAAAAAAAAACTTTGAAAAGGTACAATATTATTTAATTCAGTATTCATTGAAGCCTCCAAAATATAGTTTTAGGAGAAAGTATATGTACAGAAAGACCTTTCTATAATATCTCATATACATATATATGTGTGTGTGTATGTACATATGTGTAAGTGTATGTATATATATGTGTATATATGTATATATATATATATATATCACAAAAAACTCATTATATGCAATGGGAATACACTAGAAGCTTTTCTAATAAATACTGGAGATGAACAAGAATGCCCCATTCTCTTTACTATTAACTTCCCAACTACTTTTCAATGAATTGAGACAATAGCTTCATCAAAGTTGCAAGCTACAAAATAAAACTTTTAACATCAATGTTACTTTTATTTTTAAAAATATAAAATTTTAAAAGACTCTAATAGTCTTTTGAATAGTCTTTTCTTTAATAGAAAAGACAATGCTATCCCAAGTAATTATATAAGGCATAAAATATTTTTAAATGCATAAAAAATACAAACTACTCTTTAAAGTAATAAAGAACAAGTCAGAATCATCAGAGTCTTGTGGCAGTCAACATGACTGAAAATTGTAAAGAATCCAGAGGGTGAGCCTGACCTTTCTAGGGTTTTTCTCAAATCTGAATTTGTCTGAGGTCATACCCATTTAATGAGACAAAAAAATGGCCCAATTTACCATGGCAAAAATATTAATCTAGGAATAGAAGACCTTAAGAGTTCTGTCTAGAACTGGAAAAAATGTTATTTAAAATCATTCTAAACTATCAAAACAAACTTAAACAAGAGCCACAATACTTGGGCTGGGCCTTTTATTCAGAATATTAAATGCATTTGGCTGAAATAAGATAATATAATAAAAGCGGCAATAATCCCAGAGTGAATGTATAACTTTAATTTTATATCAATCAAATTATCAAAGAAATGGTTTAAGGAACTCAAAAAAAATTACTTGGAAATATAAAAGTTATAGAATACTAAGAGAAATGATGAAAAAAATAGGGGTAAAGGAGGAATATCATTTCTTCCATTAAACTATTATAAAGTAACTGTTATCAAAGCTATCTGACATTGGTTTTAAAAAAAAAGGCAAAGAGAACAACAAAAATTACAAGACAGAATCAGAAACAATGGAATTCAACTCAGTGTTTAATAAATTAGAAAACAAACATTTTATAAGACAAAACTTTTTATTTGATAAAATTTGCTAAAAATTGGAAAGTCACCTTTTAGAAATTTGATTTAGACCTACACCTTATATGATATTCTTCATTATGTGTAACTTCAATATCAAATATTATTTTTAAAAAGAAAAGGAAAACCATCATAAAACTTTTACACTAATAGCTAAAATTATAGTCTCAAAGCAAGATTAGAGGCAATTACTAAGTTGATCATTTTGTTTACATGATAACATGATTACATTAAATTTCTGCATACAAGATATATACTATATTCCAAGATAAGTTCAAAATGCATACATGATTTTGATATAAAGAATAATATAACCAAATTAGGGAAAGATGGGGGGGAGGGTTACCCATCAGATCTATAGATAATGGAAGAGTTTATGATCAAACAAAATAGAGATTAAAATGAATAATTTTATTATATGAAGTTAAAAAGTCTACACAAAAAGCCTCATTTGTAAAAGACATAGGCAGCTGAGCCAAAGTGATTTTTTAAAAAAGGCATTTCCCAGTTGACAAATGGTGAAAGAATATATTAACAGGCAGTTTTCTGAAGAAAAAAAAAATCTAAGCTAACAATAGGCATCTGAAAAATTGGCCCAAGTCACTAATTATTAGAAAATAACAAATTAAAACAATTCTTAGTTTCCACTCAAAGCAAGAAAGTGAATAGAGGTGCAATGAGTAGAATGCTGTGTCTGAAGACAGGAAGATTTACCTTACTGAGTTCAAATTCAGCTTCAGAAACTTGCTATCTAATCCTGGGTAAGTCACTTAATTCTATTTTTCTCATGTTCCTCATCTATAAGATGAGCTAGAGAAAGAAATGGCAAGCCACTTCAATATCTTTACCAAGAAAACTTGAAAAGATTGTCACAAAAAGAGGAAGATGACTGAAAAAAAAAATACTGAATGGGAGGTTCTACCTCACACCATCAAATTGGTTACCATGACAGAAAAAGAAAACAACAAATTCCAGGGGGAATGTATACTAAATATTGTTAGTGGACTTATAAAAGGTTCTTACCATTCTAGAGAACTTTTTTTTTCTGAGGCAATTGGGGTTAAGTTGATTTGCCCAGGGTCGCACAGCTAGGAAGTGTTGAGTGTCTGAGACCAAATTTGAACTCAGGTCCTCCTGACTTCAAGGCTGGTGTTCTATCCACTGCGTCACCTAGCTGCCCCTAGAGAACAATTTTCAACTAGGGCTGAAGGCTGATAAAACTGCGTTTACTAGATTTATATCCCAAAGAGATTAAAAAAAATTATAGCAGTTCTTTTTGTGATGGGAAGGATTTAGAAATTAAAGGAATGACTATCAAGTAGAGAATGGTTACACAAGATGTGATATGATGATTTTATGGAATAATATTTTGTTGTAAGAAATGACACCTAGAAAGACTAGTGGCAAAGTGAAGTGAGCAGAACCAGAATATTGTGCATAGTAATAGCAATGTTTTTATGGTAATCAACTGGGAAAGACTTAGCTATTCTGATTATTATAAAGATGCAAAAAAATTCCAAAGGACTTGTGCTACCCACTCCCAGAGAGAAAATTGATGAACCCTGAATACAAATTGAAGAATATATTCCCTTTATGTTTTGGTTTCATTTTGTTTTGTTTGTGCAAAACGGCTTCAGTCTTCCATTCATTAAAAAAGTAATCAATATGACTCCCATTTTATATGTAAAGCCACGCAAAACATATTTCTATATTAACCGTTTTGCCTCTAACTTGCTTTGGGACTATAATTTTAGCTATTAGTGTAAAAGTTATATGATAGTTTTCCTTTTCTTTTTAAAATAATCTTTAATATTAAATAATTATATGTAGAATATCATATAAGGTATAGGCCTAAGGTGGCTTTCTATTTATAAATTGCTAAAAAGGTGGCTTTCTAGTTTTCAGCAATTTTTTATCAAATAAAAAATTTTGTCTTATAAAATGTATGTTTTCTAATTTATTAAACACTGAGTTGAATTCTGTCTTGTAATTTAAATATTTAAAATATTATCAATAAAAAGTATTTTTAAAAAGAAAGGAGAAATGGGAGCTGAATTTCTCCTTTCCCTTCTGTTTTCTTAAGCCGACTTCAAACTGCAAATGTTTTTCTTCTAATCAAGATCAGGGACTACATTCATTACCATGGCAACCAGCTGCTTTCCTGTCTTTTCTAATGGGGAATTACTTTTTACAATTTTTCTACTTGTGACCTGAGAGTTTTAATACAATTCCATTTTGGATTACTTAATTAGCTAAGCCTACTTCTTGTTTAGAATGTTTGTTTAAGAAGACATTACTTTATCTTCTCAAATGAGTCAAAATCTCATTTATAAAACTGTGCTGTTGCTAGTTGATTTAGTATGTTTGACTCTGTGAGCAAATTTGGGGGTTTCTTTGCAAAGTTCATAACATAGAGAAAATGTTTTCCAGTTCCAATAATCTGATCAGAGTTACCATTATTTCCTACATGGAAATTCCAAGTGATATTGCATTTTCATTTTTACAACTTTAAAACTTTTGTGCCATTATCCCATAAATACATAGTGACAGCTAGTTATGCTGAGGAGCCATCAATGGGCTACACACATTCACTTCTGGGCCTTCCACAAGTCTTTGGAGGCATTTGCCAAAGAAAATAGTTTTTTTTGTTGGTTGAAAATTCAAATTGCCTAACTTCAATGCTGGTCTAATGGATAGAAATTTAATTTCTGCCTCTTTTTTTTTTTTGGCTGTTTCCTAATAATCAAAAGTACACGTGTTCTAAAAAGTTGCAAATGCAACTTTCATATAAAATTACCCTTTTAGCAATATAGTGCCACTACTACCCTCACTAATCATAAAAAGTCCAGATATCTAAATTAAATCAGTCAGTCAATGACTCCAGGAGGATGGCGGAATAAGGCAGGAAATTACCTGGCTCTGCCAAATTCCCCCACAATTTAAAATAGAACCACAAAATGAATTTTAAATGGCAAAAATAATTAAAAGTCAGGATAAAGCAGTTGTCTAACCTCAAACATTTTAGGAGAACATTAGGAAAAACCTGACCTCTTGGGGTGGTGTCCTGATTGAAGTACCTCTGGACAAATACCTTTCAACTAAACAAACAACAAATCCTGGGAGTAGATTTCAGGAACTTTTGTCCCACAAACAGTATGCGGGTTGGAAAGCTGATCAGGGGAAGGTTGCAGGACCCTCCACTGGCTCCAGAATCAGGGCACAGATGTACTGACCAGATAGCATTTTAAGATGTGGCTTTGGGCAAGAAAGATTGAGCATATGCTAGTGAATAAAATCACAGAGGAACAGCAGGGACTCTGCTGGCAGGAGTCACTTGAAGAAATGTGAAGTCCTTGGTTCTGGTTTCAGGACAGAGAATTGATTGAGCCAAAGCTTGCAACAAAAAGAGGCTTCATAGAAAATAAGAATGATGATGGAGGCCTTAATCTTGGCTCAGGGACAGAGAGGAATATCAGGTCCCCAGACAGAACTTAATAAGCAATATCATGAAAAACCTGAAGTTTCAGACATATCTTACACACATTGGAATTACAACACAAAACTAATAGAAAGCTAACAAACAAGAAATAAGCCACTAAATAAAAGTAAGCAACAGAGAAAGACCCCAACTAAAGACAGCAACTGTGGTCATGGTGAAGATCTGGGTTCAAACTCAGGACAAAAAAAGTGAAGTTAAAATAATTAATTCTACTTCAAGAAAAAAAAGTAAAATGATGAAAAGGCCAAAAAGAGTTGTTGAAAGAGCTTGAAGAGAACTTTGAAATCAAATAAAAGAGGTAGAGAAAAATCAGGGGGGAAATGAATAATGCAAGAAAATTATGGGAAAAAACATAACATCTTTAAAAATTAGAATTGTGTAAATGGAAACTAATGATTTTGTAGTCACCAAGAAGTAATCAAATAAAATTCAAAGAATGAAAAAATAGAAAAGAATGTGAAACATCTCATTAGAATAACAACTGATCTAGAAGACAGATTAAGTTGAGACAATATAAAAATTGTTGTACTGCCTGAAACATATGACAAAAAAAATAGATACTATACTTCAGGAAATTATTAAAGAAATTTGCCCTGAGGTTTTAGAACAAGAGGATAAAATAGACATTGAAAGTTAACTGTTCACTACCTGAAATCAATATGCAAGCTCACAGGTAAGTCTTGAAGCTTCCAGGTCAAGAAGAAAATACTATTAGCAACTAGGGAAAAAAAGATTTAGCAAGTTCTACATTAAAAAAAAAAAACAAAGAAAGATCATGGAACATGACAATCCAAAGAGCAAAAGAATTAGGCCTGCAGCAAAGCTGAGAGTAATCTTGCATGGGAAAAAAATAGACATTTAATTAATTAAAGGACTTTCAGGTATTTGTGAGAAAAAAGACCAGAACTGAATGGAACATTTGACCTACAAGAATCAGGAGAAGCATAAGGTAAAAATGAAATATCAACAAAAAGGGATTAATAAGGTAGAACTATTAATTTCTTAAATGGAGAGGTATTATCTATAACTCATAAGAATGTTACCATTATTAGGATAGCTTCAAAAGAAACACATAGATAGGAGGATTGGTGTTGAGTTGAATTTGGTTGGATAATTTTTTTAAAAAAAATTTGGGTAGGGAAAGATAAAATGGAGCAATTATCTTATACAAACTGCTACAGTGATGGCCAGGAGGGTGAAGAGAACTGGTAGTAATAGAACTTTATTCTCATCAAAATTTGGTTAAAGAGGGAGTAACATTTAAGTTTTCTTAACTTTACAAATAAATAGGAGAGGATAAAATTTTAAAAAAGTGGGTAAATTATAGACTAAAAGAGGAAGTTGAAAGGGAAAGGGAGAGATTCTTAAAAGAAGATAAATAGGAAAACAACATTATGATAAACGATACCACAGATAATGAAATAATATCAACACTAAAACTATCTGTACTAAATATTATAGCATTCCTATTTTAAAA